>RXPK01000349.1:0-156207 GCA_004143645.1 Protaetia brevitarsis
TTTAATTCTGCTTACTTTTTCTTATTTAAATTTGAACTTGAATGCCGCCATGATTTATCGAAGAAATTGCACACTAATCGATAGCGCTCGGCCCGAGTCGTAAGTAAAGATTGCCGCTCTCATGCGCGTGGCGCTTTGCGCGAGAAAAAACTTAGACTCACAAACTTCAAAGGTGCCGACAGCTCTTGACACTACTGCTTAAATACTATACTGTGACTTTGGTATTGTAATGGAATACTGTCTTTTAACTTTGAAAAACGAAATTTCAAATTATTGTGGTTTTATGTGCAAGTTTTATATTATGTGGGTTAAGTATTTTGTTAAATTTTTCGGATAATTGTGGAACGTATGGGATGCTGATATACTTAAAGGTATTTGGGTTTGTGTTTTTTTGTGTTATTGACATGTCTGGTGTTATAATATTGATGTATTTTATTTTTAATAGTTTTTTGCATTATCGGTAAAGGATAGTTATTTTTTTTGTAAATTAATTTTTACTGTATTTAATATTTCTTTTCTATATTTTGGATTGGTTAATGTAATGGCTCTATTGATTAAGGCAGACATAACATTTTTTTGTAACTAAAGGGTTGGTCAGAATGAAAATTTGAATAACGAAAATGTTGGTTTGTGATATAAATTTTGTCAGAATTTTGTTATTTTCTCGAATCAAGGTAAAATCTAAATAGTTTAACATTTGATGTTTTTCTATTTCGAGTGTAAATTGTAATTTCGGATGAAAGTCGTTAAAAAACTGATGAAATTTTGTGATCTCGTCTTCCGGAATACAAGCCAAGCAATTTTCTACATACCTTTTATAAAACGTTGGTTTAAAATCTAAATTGGTAACTACATGTCTTTCGAGATCTTCAAGTACTAATTGAGCTATTGTGCTTGATATGGGTGAGCCCATTGCGCAGCCATATATTTGTTTGTAAATTTTATTTTGAAACGAGAAATAGGTTGTTGACAAGGTGATTTCAAGTGCATTTAAAAATTCATCTAAAGGTAATTCTGTATGTGGTTGAAGTTTCTTCCAATTTTTTCTTACAATATTTAAGGCATAATCTACTGGAATATTGGTGTACATAGAGACAACATCAAGCGAAATTAATTTGCCATTATTTTTTATTTCTGTACTGTCAATAAATTTTTTTTGAATCTAATGAGTTTTTTTTTAAATAATATTCGTTATTATTAATTATGTTTGAGATTGAATTGGCAAGATATTTTGATATATTGTAAAAAGGACTTTGGATACAGGAAACTATTGTCCCTTGTGTATGTTGTAATTGGGATTTGTGGGATAATGCAGTGCGTTATTTATTTAAAAAAAAATATCTAATGATTCCAGGTAGCAGGCTGGGGTTCCACGGAAGATGGTTTCCAGAGCGAGGTGCTGAAGAAGGTCACCGTACCATTCAGGCCAAAAAATGTGTGCGTCGCGAAGTTAACGAAAGATTTCAGCCACCAGTATGTAGTCACAGATAAAATTTGTGCCGGTTATGAAGACAATAGTAAGCCATCGTGATAGATTGTTGAGGATGACGAAGATTCCTATTTTTTTTTCATTCTTTTAGACACGAACGTATGTGATGGAGACAGCGGTGGTGGTCTCTATTTTAATTCCGACGATAAACGCTTTTTTGTCAGGGGCATCGTTAGCCTAACAGTTAAAACGGAAACAGGAAAATGCGATGCAGGTAAATTTGCTCTATATACAAAGGTGTCTAAGTATCTGCCGTGGTTAGAGAAGATAACTAGAAGAGTGTTATAGTTTCGATCTAAAATATGTGAAATATGTTTGCTTACTGAAAAGAATAAATAATAAATAATATAATGACTTGTCGGCTTGGAATTTTTATTGTCTTATTTACTAATTAGTTACGAAATGATAGGACCTCAAGAGGTTCCTATTCTCTTTAATGAGAGACGTGATTTTCAGCATACATTAAAATAATTCGAACTTTGAAAATTAAAAAAAAAAAAGCATTTTCCTGTGTAGGATATACGATGAGCACTTTGTGCACCTGTTTTGCCGAAAAGCAGTGTTACAAAAGTTCTACTTTGTGACACTGTTTTTTCCACTTTGTGACAATGTTTGTGATGCTTTTTTATGCGAGATTGACACAGGTTGGTAATGTAGCTTGTGTTTTGACGCTTAGATTCGGATTTTTGGAGTAATATGCTGTGGACAAAGGAATATACCAAACAAGATACTATATTTGATGGATGATTTAACCAAAAGAGAGTTAGAAACTCAAAAGCAACTACGAGCAATAGCAAAGGAAGAAAGAGCCAACGGGAAAGAAGTAAAAATTGGATATAAAAAAGTAAAAATCGATGGGTCTGACTGGCGATGGAACTGGATGGAAAAAAAACTTGAAAAATGTGAAACAAAAAAGTAAGAGCTAACCATATGTGTACAAAAGCGAAGACGGAAATGGCTATCGATAAGGAAATATAAAAAGAAAAACTACAAGTGAAACAGAATCAAAAAAGAAAGCAAAATCATGGAAACTAGGAGCATGGAATATCAGAAGCTTACAAGGAAAGGAAATCGAACTAATAAATGAATTTGAACAGACAAATATGGAAATACTAGCAATAAGTGAAACAAAAAAGAAAGGGAAAGGAGAAATGTACTTGACAAACGATCACAAGCTAATATACAGTGGAGTGCCAGTTACACAAGAGCAGCAGCAGGAGTAGGATGCATAATATATAAAACACTGACAAACCAAATCTCAGCATGGAAGGCTGTCTCTGAAAGGATACTCTCAGTAGAACTAAGAAATAAAATAGGAATACATAGGAAACATATACCTTTATCAAGAGAGAAACATGCGTCCCTTGTATGTCGCCGCCTGAAATCCACCTCTCTCTGATCATAACAGTGAAAATATTTGTATTGTTTTAGCTGCACGGGTGTTTACGTTGGAACACGTCTATTGCAAGCATGTTATTCGCCCTTACCGCTTATGATGAAGAATATATTTAATATTTGCGATATATATATGATATTGCGAATAAAATAACTTACCTGTTAAAATGGATAATTTAGAAAAAAAGAACTAATATTTAAATTCATTGAGATCCTAAAACAACCTTTTGAATACAAATTTGCAATTTACATTAGAATAACCATCAATAACCTCAAAATTAAACTTGAATTGACAAGAATAAGGTGTAAAAAGTCGAAACGATTCGGTTGTATTCGCTGTGGTGATGGAGAAATTTAATTATCTGCCTGTGTACATAAGTCCTTAATGCAAGTGTTCGTATAGTTGTAAATTGAGAGCTAATAGATGGCGGTAGTAAAGTTAAAAAGTTAATATTCGCATTCGCGAATGTCTAGTGCACATATTCGCATTCGCGAATGTGTAAAATCACGTATCGTTACATCACTAAACCACAGTCTATAAGGTTTCAATACAAGCCATTTGCTGTATTATTTTTACCATCTGACTTAGCTCATCTTAGTTTTACAGGTAAAGTAACGAGCTTATTCACTTCGGACTCAATTAATCGGCTGATTTCACCGTTCGCAATGAGCAATTCGTAACTTAACTCATAAAAATCAGATGAAAGAATACAGTCATTACAATGTAATACATGTTGCGTTATATTACATCGCAGTATCTATTGACGAGCTCCGCTTTAGAAAAATTGGGTTTTGTATTAATTACGCTGGAACATTATGCCGATCCTTATTTGATACATATACAAATGCAATCGTTTCAGAGTTTGGACATTTGCTACTACAAACTACAACAATTATCTTACCTTTACAAAATGTTGTTCCTGCATGCTGATGCTTGCAAGCATGGCACCATACAACACAATACATCCTACAAATGTCCAATGCTTGAATGGGTTGAATGTTGAATGCATATGCAAGCAAGAGGTATACGCATGCTAGAATCACCCGAACTGAAAGCGACACGCGACACCCCCCTAAAGTTACATTTGGGCATGCGCTTTACTCAAATGGTCGAATTATTATTTTATGAAACGTTCTGGTAACATTTTCATCTAACATTATATTCTAATCATGTTTAGATCAGTTTCTTATGAGAAATGTTCGACCGAAATGTGACATATATATATAGTATAGTAATGCAATATTTCAATATAAACATTGCTTTTTTGTTGTAATGTAAAACATTTCATACAGGTTCGTAACATTTCATGCTCAGTGAGTTTGGTTTATAGTGGCGTTGGAACTGGTCAAATCCAATCCCAGGTAGCACACAATATTTATAAAATACCTATTTCATATTTTACAAATATTATATGTATGAGAAATATTTCCGACATAAACAACACATTTATATATTTGTTTATAACTGTGCATATAACATTTAAAAATGATATTTATTATACATAGAAGCAATATTTATATCACACATTCCAAACCCAAAATTAACATTCAACATATAAGCAATATTTATAAAATATTGTGAGTTTAATATTGATTGCAAAATATTTTTTGAATATTTATTTTATAATCGTTTTCCAATATATTATTTTGGTTTTACGAAAATATTTATTTAATATCATTTTATGAGTCTAACACCTATATTTATTAAATGTATATTTTATACATATTAAGCACATATTAAGTTTTCAAATATATTGTTTTAGTATGAAAAGGAATATTCCGCAAATATTAATTAGTTTTGAAGGAAATATATTGGTTACGAAATATTCCTATGTATAGCACACAATGTTTATACAACATTTAACAACTACTATATCTACATACATGAGCAATATTATCAGGTTTTACTTAACCAACAAAAGTTGTGTTTTGTTACACTTTAGGATATTCATGTAAAACAAAGCACAGATTGGATAGGCCATAATTTCGGTTATCTATTGAAAATGTAAATTCATATGGCTTCTAAAAACAATATTTTAATCGAATATCTTAAACATAATCTAAATGTGATTATAAAAATAAAAATTATGTTTATCCTGAATTAACAAAATAAAATGCATAATTAAATGTATTAAAACATATTATGTATATATTCGTGTTCGTAAAACTGAAAGAATTAATAATATATTTTTAGTAGAATAGTGCATCTACAAAATATACTCTATTTTGACAAAAATTAATATCTTTCTCTTATTATTTTAATTTGAATTTGAACTATTAAACTGCTGGCTTTAGGCTTTACAAACTTTTCATCTGCGGTTGTCCAATCCCTTGCTGTTTTGAGTCACGTGAGTTGCATATGTCGTATCGTAAACAAGCGACAGTAGCTGTGTAGTTTTGCGCAATTTTGTAGTCCATGATTGTGGGTTATAAGAAAAAGAAGTCGTGAATAAACATTGCACTGGTTTTAATCGATAACTGATAAGTGTCGTAATTATAAAATTAATACGTTAAGAACTGTTACAACGCAGGTGCTACTGCATGTTTACAAAAATAATATTGCAGGTTAGAGGTCCAACTCGAAATTGTCATAAGTATCATTTAGTGTGATTTAGTCAAACACACACTTAAAAAATATGAAATTAGCAGCTTACAAAATGAAGATATGCATAACAAATATCAAAATATCAGTGGAAATACTGGGGATATTGCAAAATATAGCAAAAACAGCAGACGAATGCTGTTATGACAGCGATGATACGGGTAGGCAAGGCTTTTTAAAAGTAGTACAATAATTATGTACATGTTTTGTATTGTTTTATTTAAATTTTGTTTCCCTAATACAATAGTTGCATAAAAAATTCCATCAAAGTTTAAAATACTGCCAAAAATATATATTACGTGAATATTTCGATTTTAGCTATCAGTGGTCTAAGTTCTACCAGCACCCCAGTTCTAGTGGTAAGTTGTATAGTATATGAGTAGTAAGATGTTTTTATACGAAAGATGACGTGTTGCAGATGTCTTGAGGTGGTTGTTGGTATGGAATATTTGCTGATAAACAATGTCCAATTGTTATATAAAAATTTATTCCAGCTGCCACAAGGGTGAGATCGACATACGAGGGTACCACATGAATCATTAAGAAGACAGTATCAAAATCTTGTATATCTAAGTAATGTGCATTTGAATTATTTAATCTTTGAAATAAAAAAAATGTAGCAGGCTTTTTTATCTTGTAGGAGTATGCCGTTCATTTTTGTATATTGTTAATATGTAGAGTATGTTGGGAATTACTGGTTATCTTGTGTTGCTTAAATATTGTTAATCCATATTTTTTATTTTGCAGGAGAACCTCTCATTACCGGAATTATATTGATAAAAAAGTTCATATGTATTACTTATTTTATCTCTTCTTGATTATCCACATTTTTCGTTATCCAGACCATGTTAATCTACAATTAGTCCGGATACTGGAGGTTCTACTGTACATATGGATGGTGTTGTGACAAAATCTCCTATGTAATTTTTCTAAGTTTTACAGCAATAATTAGAAAGTGTTTATTAGCATCAATATCCGAACTGAAATCTCACTCGATTCCAAATTGTTTCCTATTTGAGTTCTGATATTTATAGCAAGGCTTTATAATTATTGTTGCAAATGGAAAATCATATAGCAGATACTTTCACGAGACCTTCACATGTATATGGATTGGTAATAGTAAAGCAACATAAGAAAACCAGTATTTCTCAATACGCCTATATATTAATTACAATATTTACGCAATAAAAAAAATCTGTCACTTCCCCAGTGACCAACTATATTTCATATTTTATAAATATTTAAAAAAATATTAAATCTTTCTTGAATATTAGTTATATTAATATAATATGCATAAAATATATTATAGAAAATATATTAGGAAAACATTTAAAAAATACATATGTTATGTAGCATTAATAATATTTTATTGCAAATGTTTTCTCAATATATTTTTTATAACTCTGCAAGAATATTTTGCTGTGTATTTCTGTAAATATTTATTTCATATAAAAAAAAGATTGAATTTTTGCTTTTGTACATTTGGTGCGTAGGACGAATAATATAAAATGGGTAAAATATGCATACATATTAAGTAGATATGTACCTATTTAAAATGATAGTTTAAAGATTAAACTAGATAATATATATCTAATATGATTTAATTAGTATCTTTGTTGCGCGCTGTAACTTTTCTATTAATATCTCTATTCATTACGGTGCCGGTGTTATATGATTTAGTATTGTTTATGCGTCTATGGATTAGCTACATAGAATGCATACGTTTGTCCGTTACATGTTATAGTTTATAATAGTATACGATTAGGGCAGATTAGCGTTAACTGTGTAATTAATCGTTGCGGGGTGTGTTTTAGTTTTTGTGGTGACTACGAGGTAAGCAAAACTTTGAACATGTCATGGCATTTATAAGATAATTGGAATGCTCAATATATGTACAGAAATCGTTTAATAATATAATTGTAGGAATTTTATGCATCATATATGTACTGCATCTCCCAGATAAATTGCTAGTTGATTTGCTTAAGAGATTCATCTCGGTAGATAAGCGTCATAACCTCAAATAGAGGTTAGAATACGTTGTGTTGTTTTATTGTTTGTACGTAGAATGTTTTCAAATATTATGAAATAAAGTAAAAATAAGTATCGTAAGTATTATAATGTAGCTACTACTCCAATTATTGTAAATGCTCCAAATGTATTAGTAGGTGTTGATAATGTTGTACGATGTTTTATTCATGGTATGATCCAATACAATTGACATTGTTTTAGAGGCCACAAGGAAACGCCATGAGAGCGCTACTACCGAAGATATGAAAAAAGCCATAGGGTTGTACCTGGTAGCAGCCAAGGCTAGACTTAAGAATGAGTCTTTTTCATTTTTATTGGCCTATTCAAATAAAATGATAATAAATACGTTTGTTTTTTATTTAGAACACTTCAATTAAAAAATAGTGATTAATTTGATAAACCTTCAGTATGCCTTAAAAGATGCCAGAATTATTGATTATTAACTTGTATGGTGAGTGTGAAAAAACCAGTTCTTGCCTTTGTACTCAACTCTATGTATGTTTCAACTTTTCGTTATCGACGTTATACATTCTAAATAACCAAGAACAATTTTAGTTCATTTTGACAAATTAAATAGATTGCATAAAAAATCTCAATTTTCATATAAATATTTTACAAAAAATATAGAGCTTACATTAATTTTAAAATATGGAATAAATATTTTAATTGAATATTTTATCTATATTTAGGAAAAAATATGAAAAATATATTCAAAAACCTCTCACGAAAAATATTTATAAAATATATTTTTAAAAATATCTATGTAATATTTCTGGCTGTTGGGGATCGTACAAGAAAAGAAAACAATAAAATAAAATATAAAACTTTGCTGGTAGCTTTGACGGATGTCTCTAGGAGGGTGTCACGCTAGGGTTGTTGTTGTATGTTTCTAGGAGGGTATGTCACGTCACGCTATTGTTGTTGTAAGCGTGGTCCCAATTGCTCCCCTGTACGCGAGTTGCGGTGCAGGTAAAATTCAACGATCAGGATTTGGTCTCCCAAATTAGGTACTTCTTTCACCCTCTAGGTTCAAATCAAAGCAAAATAGGTCCTAGGACAGAACCGGATTACCAAAACTAATAAAATTAACAACAGAAGAAGTCCGCTTACCAGTGACCTAAAGATGACGCCATTAAACTAAACGAATGCCGGCTTGACGCTACTGTTGTAAAACCCTTTTAAGGAAAAATATCGATGCATGCGATTAAGCACTTCTCCTGGCGGCCCCAGGTAAAATAGAAAATGCACTCGATATTGGAGGTTCCTCACGTGACAATATCCCACAACAAACGTGGTAACTAATAGAATTTGCACGGAGAGAACTTGACAGCGCGTGTGTGAGGTGGTACGAAGCTTGCGCGTCCCCCTTGCTTAGCGAGAGGGCGGAAACAGGAAAATGCAACGTTAATCAAATAAGTCACTGACAAATTAACAATGCGGAGTAATTTACGCAAAAGAAAAGGTTTTAATGAATGAAACTTGAACTAATAGTTGAATAATGAAAAGCTAATTTGACTAACAGTGAATTACTAATAATTTGGAAATAAATAACGAAAAATGCGACATTACTTTTGTTACGGTAAAGACGCGTTGGAACGAGCAAGAAGTACGAAACTTCGCTGCTAGACGGCGTTGCAGGATCTAATTCTTAATTTAAGGGTGCGGACACATCCCTCTGTTTTCGTAACACGAACTAAATCACTCTAATGCAACTCTCTGTCGAATATATTGAACATGAGATGGCGCTACTAGTACCATTCGCTTACTATTGTTGAGAAAAAGTGACAATTTAGTGATGGGTAGTTCTGAAAAGAGATGGTGCGTGTTTCGACCGTAAACATCTGGTAAACACCGCTACTTCGCGAACCGCACTATCGAACTCGTATCGACTGACTGCCTCCTGGCCAACCCGACGCGTTATTTATAGCTGGCGCGAACTTCCAGATTGTTCGAGACCCTTCTAGAACGTCCTTCCAGATCCCTTCCAGAATATTCTCGAATCTTCGACCCGGTACTGCCCTCTGTCATTCCTCGTAGGTAGTTCTTTCTTCCGCTATGCTAGCGCCATCTAGGGACGCCCATCGGAATCGCCAGTTTCAAAAGTTGGCGCTCGTTACAATATTATTTGAGGCTCACCTCGCAATACGTATCTGCTCCGCCGGACAATTGCCCAACTCTAATTATAGTAAGAGCACTATAATTAGAGTTGGGCATAAATGTTAAACAGTAGGACATTTATATAGACAAATTTATGGAAAACTGCTCCAATACTGTGAAAATATATTCCGAAGACTTGCAATTTAAACGCTTTAATAGATTATTACAAATGTGACAAGGCCAATATATTTTAACAATGAATGTTTTTCCATGATTTTTTGTAGCAACAAGTATTACATATCAATTAGGATATTGGAAACCTAAAAAGATTTGAACGGAGAATTTTGTTAGAAGTAGTAAAATGGTATACTTAAACAAATTAAATTATTAAAGCAGTGAATAAAACTTTTTTCTTGTTTTATTTAAAATACATTATGCAGTTAACTTCTATGTCTATGTAAAAACTTATAAAGCTATTTCCTTATAACTTCCACTACTAGTCATGATTCTTTTAAATATTTCAACGTCAAAGCAAACATCACATTAATAAAATAATATCTATTATGTTATACATACAATATAATACTTAAGATTATTTATTTCCCTATCGCTAGAAGATGCCCCTAAGTTCACTTTGTATTTGTAGGTCACGAAAGCGTGTCTACAAAACATCAGAGGTGCCAACAATTATGTCCTTACTCTTACACTGTGAAATACACATTTTACTCTTTCAGATTCAAGACGAAATAGTAGGATTTTTAAAATATAAACTTTTTTACATAATATTGTTTTTTCCACTGCAAAATTACAAAAAATAAAATAAAACCCTGCAACTTTTTTGCAATTAAACTCCAATTTCTATTTTAATTGAACAATAATTACACTGTAATTCCTCTAATATCTAATATCCTTTGCATAGTTTATAAGAAGAAATGTACAAACTACTACAATAGAATACATTCCGTCAGAGAATTGCGCTACAGAAACATATAAAAGCATAAAGTATTTCTACTCAATGACATTAAAAGCATACTTTTTGGTGTGCCATCTATGTCACGAATGCCAAACTAACGTAATATCTGTTGTAGCAGATATCTGTAAACTTCTCTTCTGTGTATCCCAGTTTTGTTTTTCAAGTTGATTATCATAATTAGATTGTTTAATTAGCTACTCTTATGTTATGTATTTTATTTCTACAACAATTCCCGAGGCAGCCATGCAATTTTATCTACATTTACAGCTCCACATTTAAATGTTTTGTTAATTTTCCACATCGCCTATTCATGCATGTTTCACTTTCTATTTTTAAACAATATATTTTAAGCATGCAATGGAAAATGTATCGTTTCGCTCCGCATATTCATGGAAAGTGTGTAAATGTCCTTGTTTTCCAGAAAAACCGCCTATGTTGCGAAAATAACTTGAACAAAGTAACCCATGTTATACTGCCATTATGTTGGCGCGAAAGAGGTTTGTAAACGCCCCCTTAATCAAACGATAAACTTTAAATAAAATCCATAAATGAAACGATCGCAATCCAACGGCAACACTATTTAAAATAATAACGTTGTATAACGCGCAGGTTAAACTGAACACCTTGTATACAAAAAAATAATTTTGTGATATTGAGTATTTAATCCTGAAACACTTTTATTTAAATATATTACTGTTAAGGGGATAGATTATAGCCACTATAATAGACCGTCCACAGATAAATGCCACACGCTGTATAATTTATGCATTTGGAAATTTGCTCGTTATACATCAAAACAAGTTTAGAAGATATTTAATGTCGTTTTTTGAATCAATAATTTTCCTCTACCTATTCTGGTCTCACCTACAACGCTGCTGAGCTGGACGCTTTTCGCCAGTGTTTGTTTTCTTTGTTGTTTATTATAAGGTGCTGTTCAGTATTCCATATCGAGTTGTAACTTCCACACATGCAATAATTAGCCATACAATAGATACAATAGATAACAACATTAATTTAATTATAAATATTTACAATTAAATTAACTGCCAACGGGATTGCTTTCGATTAAGTAGAAATCTATTTTTCATCAAGAATGTTGTTGCTGAATTTCCGTCTTTTGTGTTGTTTACTAGAGTGATTTAACATAATGCACATAATTTGGTAGTGATGTCGCAGAGATCACCAATTTAAGCTTAGAAAGACGTCTCTTCATATTAAACGTAAAATACTAAGAATGTCTGCTGGACTTAGAAGGAAATTAGCTGATCACCTTAAAAGTAAGGAATTTCGGACTTACCTAATGAGGTAAAGTGAATGATATTGTTCTGCACACTTAATTAAGCACAAAAATGTTATTAGCACACATTTTTGGGGCCCCGTAGCGAATTGGGGAATACCATTAGCAGCTATAGCCGATATCCGAAAAGACCCGAAATTTATAAGTGGCAAAATGACTGTTGGTGAGTACAAATGGAATCACGTCACCCGATTATTTTATATTGTTCATTTACAGCGTTGTGTTTATATTCGGCGATATTTATGAGATTCGCTTGGGTTGTGAATCCCCAAAATTTGTTGCTATGTTCTTGTCATGTCACAAACGAATGCGCCCAATTGACTCAATTAACGAGATTTTGTTTGTATAATTTTTTTCCAAAGAAGGAAAAAATCTAGGAGCATCTGATTATATATATACAAGCTGTCTACGTAAGTATGAGTGAAGTAGAATTGGTTTTATGCGCCTCTTTTTATGAAAAAAAGTACTTCCTTTAAAATATATTCTAAATTCAAATAAATGAAATTGTCTTAAAAGATGGCCACATATCAAGAGCTCCTATTGAAAAAGTTTTTACATAAGCTTGTCTAAAACATTATTTTTAGGAAACAACAGTTTTTTGGAATCTCGCTTAAAAATCCCAACGTTATTACACCTAAATAATCTAGGCATGATCTATGCAAAACGTGCTTCGACTTTCAAATGGTTCCCACTGCCTCTCTAGTAGTTTTAAAAATCAACACTTTTCACTTTTCATTCGCTTCAAGTGGCTCTTCTACTTTTGAAAATTTCATATTTTGGCATGTTTGAACTTACTATTTATCTCATATTAGTGGAGATTTTGTGTAGAAAATATTTGCGTTTGCATATGCGTACACATTTTATAAACTAGGCGTGCTACATCTGTTTCTAAAAGGTTAAACGAGTATTTTTGCATACATAATATATACATATGTACATATCTTAGATTTTTATTTTACACAATAAACATATATATGAGTATAACCTTGTTTTATTTTAATGTTATCCGATTATTTACATATATTAAAAATTAATATATGCGAGAGAAGGATTATGGTGCCACAAGATTAAAGGAAAATAGCCTAGAATCCAGCATGGGTTTATTTTAATATTTTGGTTGCTATTGAAAATTACAACAGATTAAGTTAATGTCAAGTCATTAATATAGACGTTGCCACTGTGTCTACAATTTTAGTTGTAATATATAAGAATCTATTCCGGCATCCGTTAATTTGCATCCATTTTAGCAGGAATTTTATATAAAGGAATAATAAGAAAAGATAAATGTATGTATAGATATTGTGACATAACCTTAATCATATGACACAATTAGAAGACACACTGTAAATTATAAAATTACATGCAAACATTTTATTAAGGAAAACATTGTTTAAAAAAAGAAATCGGAATAGAAGTCATCTAAATTTTTAAACAATAGAAGTAAAAAGGTACATAATTATTATATTAAAATTAGTCAACTACATTCTTACTTTCATACAGAAATCAATTAATAAATTATTCACTTAAAAATATAATTAAATTCATATGTCACCACTATAGACATCTAGCGGTGAAATCGGAAATGATGAATTCTTGAAATTTGATAGAAATCTGTAACTGATTTCACAGATTGGGAAAATCATTGAATTTAACTATAAATTAAAAGAAATAATGTAACAATAATATAAAAGAAACAATAATTTGACGTTATAAACAATTTAAAAGACCAATATTACAGTGGAAGTCTGAAGTTTGGAAAGGCCTTCGCACGGAACTTGATCAGTGACTAATATACAAACCAAGTCCATATAAAAGCAAATTAATTTTAAAAATCATCGATAGATGTCGCTTGGATGTCCAAATCGTCCAAATTAAGATTGGAGCTAAACCAGAAATTATTACCATGTATTAAGTATGACAGCGCAATCTACTCAAAATAGTTGTACCAAGCAAATCACTTGTAGACATCAATAGGACATTTTTTTTTTTTTTTATGTAAATAAAACCTAATATGAATATCAACGAGTACAACATCTAAAATCGAAAAAAGGAAAGTCTGTCTTTCCGACATTATTTATGGCAAGATAATAGTTCCACGAGTATATTTTCTTATCGGCATTCCTTTCAATGACAGATGTGCGAGATTTCACAAATGCGATTACTTAATAGAAGGAGGGCTACGTTATAAGTAGAGTTGGGCAATCGTCCGGCGGAGCAGAGACGTATTGAGATGCGGGCCTCAAATAATGTAATATATAAATAAAGCAGATCAATCGTATTATTGTAATTTAGTATGTATTTATAAAACATAAGTCATATTAATAGAGTTGTGCAAATTTTATATTACTACATATTTTGATAAAATAAATATTTTTACATTTTATAAAAACAGGCACTGTTGTTACAACACAAATTTGTTTTTGCGAGAAATAAGAAGTCGTAAAATTAAATGTTGACAAATAAAATGGTTTATATTGAGGAACAGCAAAAAAAAATCAAATGAACTAGATGCATCAGTTTTATTACATCATATTATCAGTTTTATTAATCATTCATATACATAAATAAACACCCACTTTCTGAAATATATTTCACTTATGTTTCATGTTAAATACTACGCTTAAGTGCTTAACTTTTTCATAGCTTTCGTTCCGTAGCGCAATTTGGATAAGCGTCAAAAGAAGTCTGCACCATGACGTAAGTTTCTACATTTGTCTCCGAAAGCCTCCTACGCAGTGCCGAATAGATGTTCTTATAGTTAGAAAATGACCGCTCAACGTCTGCAGATGTAATACACGCATACTTAAAATAATGTTTAGAAACAGATAACGAATCAATACATGCACCATCAAAAATTTGTCTTAATCTGGTAAAAACTAAACTTTGTTTATGAGACTCTCGAACTTTTCTACAACACACTTAGTTTTTATGTCACTTGTGGCACACAGTAGTGAGTCTACATCGTTCACAATCTGCATTGACTCCACTAACGACAACCTAGTGTTTTGTAATCTTTCTATTGAGTCAAATGAACCTTTATAATTGTCGTAAATTGTTTTTAAATCAGTTTCAACGGAAGTATTTTCAAATCTTTTCTGGCTTTCCTTAATTGCTGTAACTTCGCTAGGTTTGAATCGCAGAACCACAGATGTTATTTGTTGGAAAGTCTCGCAATCATAAAGAGCTGCTTTCAACCGTATTCCCAACGTGTGAGAATTGGCTCTGGTGGCTCGGGAATACCGGGGCACTGTCTGTGGAATTCTCTAATTTGTCTGGGAGATTTTAAAAACACTTTTTTTGTCTTTTAAAATTAATGCATCCACCTCTGGATAACATTGCCAAATACTTTGTACTACAAGGTGTGCAGCATGAACTTTACACGTCACATGTAAAAGTCCCTCACACTTGTCCCTAAGGTAACAGCCCACACAACACATTGTCGCTGCACCATCGCTCACAAACATTAACAGTTGATCAGTTGAAATTTGATTTTTTTTAGCGTACCCAGCACTACCTTCACAATTGCTTCACCAGTGCACTTTTCCATTCTTTTGCTAGCTAATAAAATGGGAAATGTCAGTCTTATGGGATCTAGAACACGCACTATAATATGCAAAATAGATTTTTTTTGTTCAATCTGTCGTTTCCTTGAGACATAGCCACAGCTGCTTATCTTTTACTACAGCTTTGTTCTTGTTTTCGATGACGTTACGCACAGTAGGCACAGTCCTCTGCAACGCTCTCTGGGATGGTAGCTTCCAGTTGGGATTGTATTTATTCCAGAAGTCATGAAACGGTTGCTCATCGAGTAGATGAAGTCTCAAATCACAGACGATCATCATGAACAATAAATTACGTTTGTGGTTGTACGTTATTTTCCTTATCTTGGTGTCGTACATTACCATAATATAAATCGGGAAATTCTTTAATATATAATAAACTTTCGCACCGCCTCAAGCCATGGTCTCCTTTTTCTTTCCGCACATCCGTCATATTTGATAATTATACGTCCGTCTTAAATAAAAATCTGCTAGATAGACTGATTTGTAACTCTACACAAATAAAAATCTTCTTTGAGTCAAAGAAATATTTCCTAATATATATAATATTTCCCTCGTATTTAAAAGAACCATTTTCTTCAGTTAATGCATATTTCTTTCAATGTGTTAACTAAAGGAAATATGCATTAACTAAAAGAAATGTTTTTTTTTTAAATACGAGCAAACAAATATTTCACTGATTTAAAGAAACTTTTTTATCTACATACGGTTCATCTGCTTTATTGGAGTACATGAGTTGAAGCGCACCAACTGAATACGTACCTGCCTCGCCGGAAAATTTGCCCAACTCTAGTTATAAGTAACCACAGTTAAAACGCATTAAGTTTGTAAAAAAAAGAAACATCAAAGGCACATCAATATACATTAAATTGTGACGTTTAATAATTTTGTTTCCTTTTTGTATAGTATGTTTAAGGGCCGTTTTACACATACGAGAATTTTTACATAAATCACCAAAAATTACCTCGAAAATGTTGGTGAGAATTTTCGTAAGAATTTTTGTCGCGATACTTTCAGATCGTTTTACACAGGAATAAGGTTACTTCCAGGTTGCACTTCTAAGTTGTAACCTAAATCTAA
Source organism: Protaetia brevitarsis (assembly GCA_004143645.1). NCBI lineage: Eukaryota > Metazoa > Arthropoda > Insecta > Coleoptera > Scarabaeidae > Protaetia > Protaetia brevitarsis. The sequence goes on from RXPK01000349.1 coordinate 16,522, forward strand.
ACAATTATGGTCCATGTTTTACTGGTTTATCGGTTAACTGCTATTTATTTAGGATTTCTATGATAACCATAATCAAATAACAATTTAATTTAACAAATGCGCCTGCTTATAATAACAAATATCGTGAAAATACCGGTTAAAATTTATTCCTGTGTAAATGACCTGAAAATGTCGCGACAAAATTTCTCAGGAAAATTCTCACCAAAATTTTTGAGGTAATTTTTGGTATGATTTACGTAAAACTTCACGTACGTGTAAAACGGTTCTAAGTTAACTTAGTCTCTCTAATAGCCAAATTGAAATTTCCCGCCACAATTTTTAATGAATTCAACGTAAAGGCTTTAAAATAACTATTAATATAATACAAAATGGTGGGGAATTTTATGTATCAACGTTGAAGTTACTAAGAATAATTGCGGGAAATTTAAATTTGGCTATTTGACAGTTGGCTATGGCATTGTAGTTGCATACAACTTTGGCTGCGTTCCGAGTCGCGCATAGTGCACATTATGCGTCTGATGTAACGATACATCGTTCCGTTTAACATGTATGCGTGCATAAAAAGTTTTGCCGCGAAATCAGTTTAGACCCTGACAGAGGCTAGAATGGAACATACAGCGCATAGAAAAAAGGTAATGCAGGCTATGCGCAGCATATGCATAACAAGTAAATCGGAACACTCACAGAGTTCTATGTCTTTCAATGCACGCATCGCATAAAATGCGCGACTCGGAACGCAGCCTTTGATATATAACGTGAACTCTTAAATAACATCTTATATAGTCTCTAATATCCTACTCGACATTCCGCTATCTCTTCTCTACTGTACTTGTGATGGACGTAATTGAATGACGAAAAAAGCATCATATTATTGACGATCATTCGATAATTTGTTTATGACGTTTGAATTATGAATGATCATTCATTTATTTATTTTTCACTTAATAAAAGAAATTTATATTGTGCACGGATAGTTAATTAGAATCTGTATTTCAAGTGAATTGAAAAAGTTAATTTAAGTAAATAAAGAGTTTTTTTTTAACTTCCATTGGCAGAAACCTCGGATATCAAAGTATTATCAACGCACAATGAACAAGAAGGTACTTATAAAAATACATATTTACAATAATATATAAAATTTTAATGATACATTAAACAGAGGCTTGTAAATTGGAAGTAAAATCGAACTAAATTGTAGTAAAGAGGAGCTAAAGAACTAACAGAAGATCGAAAGAGCAAATTTCACTGGTTCGTGTTGAAATGAACAACACTGTTCACAATGTATAATTTTTGCAACAAGGAACCTAGGAAATCAGGCTCATCAAAATACAACTGTCATAAAAGAAAATCAATGTCTACTGAACGAATTTTGGAGAAGAACTCTGAAACCTCACAAATAAGATACAAGAACAAAGGTAGCACTACGCCATATGGCGTAGTGCTACCTTTGTAAAATCAATACTCGATAAACGATTGACGCCGAATCACTCCGGAAATACACGAAGTCACGGTTTCATGATATAATAACTTTGTTACAACGTTGCATTTACCCAGCATTAATCTTTTACTGTTAAGCTTGTCTCGACAAGGGAAAGTTAAGCAAATGGCAAGCTTGTCGTAAGCTTACGTGTTATCTGGGATATCAATAAAATGATGTTAATGTCTACTTTATTGTGTATTTAGGTACTGGTTACATTGTAATTCTTAGCACGTTATGGTTGCCAACAAATTGGTCGAGGATTCTTATCACATTCAAAAGAAAACGATATTTTGCAATAAATAATAATGCTGCAGTTGTGAGACTTGATAAAGTTAGTTCAAGAAAATAATAAGTTGCGTGAAATATGTATTTATACAGCAAACAGAAAAATCAATTACAAAAATATAAATTAATATATCATATAATCGAGGCATCCATTATCTGAACTAGTTCACTGTTGAAGTGGTTTGTATAACTAATTATTCTGAAAATCAAATATATGATATATTGATATTGCTATATCTCTGCAAGAATTTTAATAAATATTTTTATATTTATTTAAAATCCTCTTCCATCTTTCAATTCTAATTGGACTCAAATAGTACTAAGAAACGGTTGTACAAATCTGTAAATAACTTTAGTTTAAGGTTGTCATCTTACCTGGCTTTTCTCTACTTGCAAATCTGATATAATGCCACATTCACTTCAAGATTAAATTTACGATCAGCTGCCAAAGTGTAGATACGTCCTTTCAAGAAATTTGCATTTTATTTCATACCTAGAACAACATAAATACCTTCTTAATGTCATACAGGGATGTTACTTAGAATCTGAGGACTGCAGGAAATCAGCTCCCTGGTTGATTATCATGACTAGAGATCGGATTATATGCAAAGTGCATATATTTTATTTTTTGCATATCTTTAATTATAGTCTATATGTAGACGTATTACACTGATTGAAGTTAATTAGCGCTAATTAGTGATTGCATATATTGCATATTTAGGCATTTCTATGGATATTTTTACAAAAGTTGCATATATTGCATATTTAAGCTTTTTCTTATACTTTCTATTAGAAAAAAATCCTAGTAATTCCTAATGTAGATTGACAACTGACAATTCTCAGAACGATAAATCTTTTACCTTGGTTTCTCTAATACTTTTTTCCAAGAACTGCACGTGTTTAATTTCGCCTCGCAGAAGGGATGTGGTAAATACGTTTTATTATTATTAATTCCCAAATAAACTATTCATTCATTGAATATCTTTGAGCGAAACAGCATGTAATTGTGTTACGTTTTTAAATACTGTGCGTACATACAATGAGTATAGCGAACAAAATTTCTTTATGAATTAAACCATATCCTGAACTGGTAAAGGATGGCGACAAAATATTTTGTCGAGCCTGCAGTAAACTGGTAAGTTTAATTTTAGTAAAAGCTTTACAATTGTTTTTAAATTCTTTAACTTTTGATATAAAATGACAATTGCTGTTGTAGATGTCTTCTGAGAGAAAATACTGTAAAAAGATAGTAACATCAACAGAATTACTACAAAACCTTTTGTATATTAAGTCAAATTATAGCTTTGTTTCAAGTTCCATTCGTAAACTAAAAACGCAAGGGATGTCGCTCTCGGAATCAGTCGAAATAGTAAATGAAATTTGATATGCTATGTAAGAAGGTTGAGGGTACAATAGGTAATTCTATATACGATAAATTTGAAAAAGTGATGAATAAAAATGCGGGGTATTTGAAATTGAAGAAAGTTAAGAAAATTTTGGAAGGTGAAAGAGTAAACGATTTCAACTTTAATTTTAGTTTAGAATGTATTGCAAAGTTAAAAAATGCACCAATTACATCTGTGGATGTTGAAAGAAGCTTTTCTATTTCGAAACATATGTATTCTGATGGAAGACAAAACTTTCTTTTACACAATTTTGAAAAACATTTAATTATAAATTGTTTTAGAAATATGTTGTGAAAAATTTTGTGCAATAAAGTTAATGTTTAAATTTCTGCTCTTATTTATTTTATGTAAAAATTTTGCATATTGTCGCAATTTTTTTGCATATATGCCCCAGGTTTATGCATATTTTCTCAAAAATCGATGCATGTATATGGGCATATATTCCAGTTTTTCTTTGCATATAATCCGGTCTGTAATCATGACCAATATCACCAAATCGTAGTTATAATCATCAATTTACAAATTTAAATTACCTACTATTTCTGGTCACAATGAACACTTTTCAAATAATAAATACTATTTTCAAATATTGATACGTAAGCTATTTGAAAAATGAAATAAAACACCATTGAGACTATTTATTAATACCAAATACAATATAAATATATATACGGACAAAGAATAGTTCTGCTGGCGTACTATAGATGTCCCAGCTAGGCTGATTTTAGAAAAGTTTACGACCAAACAAATAATAAACGTGATCTGACGTGATTAAACGTAAGTGGAATTTCCCGTTGCACAAACGCGTAAAAATATAAGATAACCGAAGAGTCGGTGCGAGACGAATGAAAGTGGTTTAACTGCGCGCGCAGCGAAGAGGTAGAGCATTCATAAATGAATTGTCATTTCGCAAAATTATTATGAAATGAATATTAAAGGAATCAAAACAAGTAACAGTTTAGTAACTAAAACAAAAACCAAAACACACATATTGGCTCAATGGATTAATATTCGTTTTATAATGAAATTTAAATATATTTTTGTGTTAAAGCGAAGCTACACACACGGAATATTTGCTTTCATTTATTTCGTCAAATGCCTATTAACTTTTTCATAGCACATATTATATCTTATTTACCATTGTTGATTTATTTGCGGTGATAAAATATTTTTGCTTTTAGTGGACTAGTGGACATTTAAAATAATCTTTGTTTCTTGATATATAAATTTATGTTTTTTTTTGCTAATTCTTGTCAATATATCTGCAGTTAACCGCGAAAAAATATTATCTTGCTAAAAACTGAAATAAAAATATCAGAAAACATTAAGAAAGTGTATCTATAAAATCTATAAATTTTTCTTTTATTTTTAAATTCACTCTCAGAAATACCATGATGTTTGAAAAACATAAGCTCATATTTGTTTCCAAAATTATTGTTTACTGTTTTCATAGGATAGTCGATGGCGTATCGAACAAGAATTTTTTTTATCATTTTGCTTAAAATGTAACTTAAAACATTACACTACAAGTTTCAATCGCAGCCCAGTAAACAAAATTCAAATCTTCCGCAATTATATGCAGTAACTTCAACTTAAAGGTATTCAAATAACCATTAATGTAATACAAAATCGTAGGTAACTTCTTGCTTTAATGTTGAAGTTCCTGAAAATAACTGCGCGAAATTTGAATTTGGTTTACTGGGAGGGGTCTTTACAAAAAAAAATATGCAACATTATTATTATCTGGTTGCACTTGTAAGGTATTTTCCTCAATTTTGTTTTTATCAAAGTGTACAAATACAAGTACGCTAGCATCAGACATAAGCTTTTGTCGCTCTTGAACTTTTTCTGTTTCGTTGTTTGTAGAATCAATATAGAAAATATAATTGTTGGACATTATATTATTGTACATATCTTATAATGGTTAGAACTGTCAAACTATATATTTGTAACAAAAAAATGATAAAAAACAGACAAAAAGGAGAGAATTAGCAGAATTCAAATTTCCTGCATTTAAATATTTCTAAAAGATTTTTTTTTTTTTTCGTTGGCTGCTTTTAGGTAATTTCAGATTGCTTTTGGAAATGAGACATAATACTAGAAAATTTTATAGGTATGCAACCAAGTGCAAATGCAGACTTTTTAATCTTTTTATAATAAATCATAAAATTGGAATTTGTATAAATCATCGATTATAGCGTACCTCTGTTTAGTACGTTAATTAAATACCGATAAAGTATAATAGATGATTCATAAAGAACAACTCTCCAACATACCATTCATTCTGTAAAATAACTGGATAAAAAAACGCAAAACTAACACCTAGCATCCGATTCTCAGACCATCTACTTATATGCCAGGGGGTAGAATTCATATTTGCTGCGATTATTTACGCGTATTATATACGTTACTGCGTGGTTACTGCCAATAAGAATGAATTCGAATTACCTACAGCTGTAAACTCAAGTGTCTCCATATCAAGTACATATTCGGTGGCGCCACGTTATTTTCTTAGGTCTCTTGCCCGCCGCTCTTTAACTGCCCCCGTGAAGAAGCTACAGTGGCGCCCGCTCATAAAGTACGCCAGCGGAACTATAACGTCTTTGACCTATACTACTAAAATATTATATTGTAATACTAATAATATACCCTGCTTAATCAGGAAACTTTCTCTGCCACGTTATGATTCCTCATACAAATCCATACTTTCAAATTAGTCTCAGTACTATTATCAAATATTTTGAAACAGACACTTAAGCCTTAAAACCCCTTTTTTCGTTCGAGACATATTTATTTAAAATCCTCTTCCATCTTTCAATTCTAATTGGACTCAAATAGTACTAAGAAACGGTTTGTCAAACTGTAAATAATTTAGTTTAAGATTGTCTCTTACCTGCGCTTTTTCTCTAAATTGCAATGGGTATAATGCGTTATTTCAAGATTCAATTTCGATAGAGCTGCCAAAGCGTAGATACGTCTTTCAAGAAATTTAAATCTTATTTCATACCTAGAACAACATAAATACCTTCTTAATGTCATACAGGGATGTCACTTAGAATCTGAAGACTATTAATGCAGAAATCAGTTCCCTGGTTGATTATCATGACCAATATCAGCAAATCATAGTTATCATCATTAATCTACTTCATTTATGGAAATTTAAATTACCTACTATTCTTGGACATAATGAACATCATTTCAAATAATAAATAGTATTTTCAAATGTTGATACGTATCTATTGAAAAAGTGAAATAAAACACCTATAAAGACTAACAGGAAATACAATACAACTTCAGTTCTCAAAAAATTCTTTAATCTTCAAAAAACAATGTAAATTTCGTTACTAAGCATAACATCTTCAGGTGTACATACAAAGTGTATTGTCAATCTAAATGCGTAAACTATAGTAAGTAATATCTAGGTTACTATAAAATATCATCAGGACTACTATATTCAATGAATTCTAAATATTATATAATAAAAGGGTGTTAAATCAGATTGAGCAAGCTATTAATATGTTGTTGATATAAAATGCTTCCCACATATTAAGATTCTTACAATTTGAAGACTTAATTAACTCTAAATCTCAATGAAAATATATGTCTGTATTAAAAAATGATACGCCAAGCGGATTTATCGCATGTGCTTCTTAATATGATAATAATGCTCTTAAATCTAATCTCCGCATTTCCTCTTTGTTTGACCTATATAATATTTTATACACGCATTGATCTTATAAATCCCAGAAATTTTTTAAAATCAATAATTTCAATATTAAATTTTAATTAGTTTTAAAGTATTAGAATTTTTTGGAAAACCGGACTAAATTGTATTTTTTACACAGGTTTAATATACTGGTTAACCCAATAATTTATTAAAGATTAATATCTGCAAAACTGTTTCTCTCCAACATTAATTCTCTGGATAATGTGGGTATATTTACATCAATAACCACTTATCAAGATACCACTATATGTACCTGTTATACCCTAAAGTTCATAAACCAGGCCAATTCATATAGACTATTGTTTTCTAATATTGACTCTGTCCACTTATGCATTTCTAAATGGTTAGTACAAGATTTAACCGATTTTAAATTGAAAATAATTTGTCCATAAAAAAACACAAAAGAACTTATAGATAAAACTCTACAATTTTCAAATTTCCTCTGGAGATAAATTAATATCTTTGATGTAACATCTCTGGTTCCAAAATGTTCCTATTGACATAACTTTGCAAAATCTTGAATATCTTCTTAATTTTTAACAACGTTGCGTTTTGATAAAATTCTGAATACAAAATTAACGAAACTGTGTATGAACAAATATCTTTAGCTTAATAATAAGTTTTATAAACAAACATTGGAACTGCAATGGGTAACCCACCCCCTTTTTTAGCAAACTCTTCCTAAATTAATTTTGAAAAAAGATATTAGAAAGTAAATTTCCTTCTTTTCCCTAAATTGTGGATTAGATATGTAGAAGAACAAGAATACTGTAATACCTACTTGATATAAGATATTTCCTTAATTTCATTAATAATCACTACTACCGTCAATAAAATACGTTTGAAATTGAGGATGCACACAGTTTACCCATTTCTTGATTTATTACTTATGATAAAAATAATACATTCCACTTGAATACATAGAAAACCACACACACAACACAATTAATATACACAACTTATCTTATACAGCTATAAAACAAAATAAACAACATTCTTTTTCTTAAAACTAGATATTGAACATACCGCTTTCGGAGATAATTTAAAAAAGAATTAGAATATATATATCATATAGCAGAAATGGTTACAGAGAAAAGCGTGATAGATAAAATTAAAATAAGTTTGAAAATAAGAGGTAAATAAAGTATATAATACACTTATTCCAGAGACAAATAGTGAGAAAAAGTTTTGCAGATTTAACTAATAAATTATGGTTAACCAGATATTAACTTGTGTAAAAAATACAATCTAGTCCGGTTTTCAAAATATAATACATCATAAGAATAAATTGAAATTTAATATTGAAATTATTGATTTAAAAAAAAAGTTTCGATTTTATAAGATCAAATGCGGTGTTTGTAATAAAGTATATATAGGCCAAACAAAGAGGAATGCGGAGATTAGATTAAAAGAGCATTTATATCATATTAAGAATCACAATGCCGATAAATCCGCTTTGCGGATCAATTTTTGTTAATACACGGACACACTTACTTTCAATTGATATTAGAGTTAATTAAGTCTTCAAAATGTAAGAATCTTAATATGTCGGAAGCTATTTATATGAAAAACATATAAAGCATGCTCAAAATACTGATTAACACCCTCAATACAAATATTTAGAATTTATTGAATATAGTAGTCCTGTATGATTAATTTTTGTAGCCTAGGATATACTTACTATATTAACGCATTATAGTATTTGATCAATAATTGTATGACAGCCTGAAGATGTTAGCTTAGCTAACGAAATGTACATTGTGTTGAAAGATTAAAGAATTTGTGAGACCTAGTGTTTTGGTAATTTCCTGTTAGTTATCAGATATAGACTCACAGTGGCTCGATTTACCTTCATTTTTGACCATAGCACATTTGTTAATACTAATAATTACCTGCGTTTCTCCTAGAATCAGTATTATTGCCTACTTGAAGAAGTGTATTCAACAGATTTTGTGTCTGCAACAAAATAAATATCGGATTATTCATACATAATAATGTAATTTTGGTTGTGAGCTCCAATTCAAAGTCGAAATCAGCTCCCTGCGTGATTTATCATTATCAATATCAAAATATAATTTATCATCATTAAAGACAGCGTGTTATAATTAAGGAAATATGCAGGAAAAATGAAATAAAGAAACTAATAGTTATTTGCATTTTTATAACCAAAAAACTGTCTTTGCTTCGTTTACTTCTAAATTACTTTCAATAATATTATTAAATATCGTGCAACAACTTCTTAAAACTCAATTTTTCTTAGAAATATATTTATTTAAAAATATCTTCCATCTTTCAATTCTAATTTGACTAAAATAGTATTAAGAAACCATTGTACAAATCTATAAATATTTTAGTTTTAAGGGGAAGGATGTTGTCTCACCTGGCTTTTCTCTACTTGCAAATTTGGTATAACGCCATATTCAATTGAAAATTCAATTTACAATCAGCTGTCAAAGCGTAGACACGTCCATTCAGAGTTTACATCTCTTATTTCATATCTGGAACAAAATAAATACCTTCTTAATCTCATACAGAGATATTACTTAGAATCAGAAAGCTATTAACATTGGAAATCAGTTCCCTGGTTGATTATCATGATCAATATCAGCATTTCATGGTTTGTCATCATTATTAATTTAGTTAACTTGCTAGATTAGAGGGGCCACAAAACTGAAAGCTATCGGTAGCTACCGAAAAAAAAGAATTTTGTAATTAATGGAGCCATAAATAATTACTCGCATATACCATGTGATTCAAAATGATTGTCGTAAGAAAAAAACTGTTTTCCGGAAAGAATTTATCTATACTGATTTACCAATTTAATGAGCGAAGTTAGCTACATACAAATTTCATACATTAAATGAATGTTCTTGACATTTAGCGACATTGGCGTGCGTGTTCTAGTATCTTTCGATTATTTATCTTATATTATTTTTCAAATCGTTTATATTTACATCTAACACATCACAACAATAGTATTTCTGAAATACTGCAGAAAAATAGGGAATTTATCTGTGTAATAGGTCAACAAACAGGTAAAAAATCAATATTAACATTAAGTGAAATAGTTTATACACATTTATTTTATAGGCTTATATACACTTCAGCGCAATAGCTGTCAAAAGAAAGTTACATTTTCATCCCTATAAAAGTTTCTACGGTACAGGAATTATTACCATTACATCAAAGATAGGCGATTGGAATATTGTCATTGGTTTAATAACAATTAAGGGACGATGACTTGCTAAACAAATCATTTTTCTCGGATGAAGCCTGATTTTATCTAACAGACTATATCAATTTACAAACTATTGTATCTGGTCTGCAGAAAATCCACACGAATTTCGAGAAACGCAATGGTATCCCATACAAAGTTGGAGTTTGGTTAGCTATGTCCAGGCAATGAATTAATAGGGCTAATTTTCTTCGAGAAACTGTAACAACCCAACGTTACCAACAGATGTTGGAATTGTTTTATTGCAGAGTTACAAGAAAATGAGCTTGAAGCAGGTTATTTTCAGCACGATAATGCTCCAGCACATACTGCTCGACAAACCTGCCAATATCTTCAACAGTTTTTTGCTGGCAGGTTCGTTAGAGCACAAAGATGGCCACCAAGATCGCCTGATCTAACCACATTAGATTACTTCATGTTCAGCTATCTAAAAATAGGATCTATAGAAAACGCCATGCATACCATAGAAGAACTGAGAGATGCAGTTTTGTCATTAATAATAAACTAATTGTATGTATAATATTAAAGTAATAAATAAATTTAGTTAAACAACCAGTTAGTACTGAATTGTAAAATCATAATTTAGTAAAGTAAATTAATTACATTTCATTTATACAAGCAGAACACCAATCCATAGTCGTTATATAATCGAGTTCAAATACAGGTTACGTTTTCTTTATTTATGACAGATCCGTTTAGTTTCTTATGTTTCAACACTGACTTAGTTCAAACCTTCATTACAAACACGCGGCATATACCTACACCCTGCTACTATCTACAGGAGCGGATTTGACAATCATTTTGAATCTCTGTGTATAAAGCACAAACCACCGAAACCGGATTTCATCATTTAAGGAATAAAAAAAATAAAATTGAGAGCCAAAAATTTTTTAGTCCGGGCCTGATGCAAGGAAACGTCATTTTAAGCACCCCTAGAACGTGGTATTATCGTAAAATACATTGCACTCTATTTAGTATATTCTTAATGGTAATGCCGTAAGTTCATTTAAACGTCACTACTTAAAAATAGCAAAACCGAGGCATTTTAAATTTCTTCTTTTTATAAAAATAAACATTCCTTTTTTGTTAAGAGCATTCTACGTAAGTCAACAAAGTATATTTTTTAATATCTGATAAAGACGTTCGAGTTTCACCGGATATGCGACATCAGTAGTTACAAAAAAGTAAATATTTCTTTTGCTTTGTCGAATCGAGAGTAGTTGTAATAAACGGTACCACATGAATCTGAGTTATTTCTTTTGATTTATTCAAACAAAAACGCAAAATGAATTGAATCGAATTACACAGAAATAATGTAGATACAGAAAATTTGCAAACACGGCTTTTTTACTATGATATCGCGCGAAAATGAATCTATACATTCCCGCGCTTTTGCCGATGCATCAGGCTTCGATTTTCTTTATATGAAATCATGATGGTCCTGAAAAGGATCGTTTTTTCGAGACGGGAAGAATTTAAATAGAATGTTCGAAGTGACTTGCACTGCAAGCGGCGATCCACACAAAACTAACAGCGGTAATGGCTGAATGATAGTGGTATGTGGGGGTATACTCGGGACAGCATTTAGGGTGGGCACAGGTGTGGCTCTAGCCCACGGTATTTATAAAAAAATTTTTTTCTCGTTAATGCTTACAGATAGATCCCCTGTGCATTAAGATTTTTTGATTGTATATGATTACAGCTGCTACATATTATTATATTTACCTCTATATCTGATACACCCTGTATAAGGAAATTCTCCCAATTTTTTTACCGATTTTACATTTCTGTACTTGCAAACCTTTTCGTTTCGTTTACCTAATTATATTTCCCCATCCACTTTGAAATTTTATTATATTATTTTAAATTGTATCCCGGACACTAGCAAAACTGAGCAGATGACCTTAATAATTAGGTATATTTTTATTACTCAAACCGAAAACCATTCAAGAACGTCAGAAATAAATTAATAATTTAATTATAATTTTTTTTTTAGGATCTATACCAATCGAAAAATCTACAGGTGTCAAACTAACGGAAGTTATCTTAAACAATCAGGACTTGGATTGTCTTTAGAAAACGTAAGAGGGCAAGGGTACGATAACGGATCCAATATGAAAGGTATACAAAATGAAGTTCGAGCTAGGATAAAAAAACATGAACCTACGAACATTTTGTGTTTCTTGTAGTAGTCATTCTTTAGACTTAGTTTTTAAGCTACATGACAAAGTCTTCTATGGAAGTTACATTTTTTTTTAATATTGTGCAGAAGATATACGTTTTCTGTTTGGTTACGAATGTGATGATTAACCAATCATTGATTCCTGTCAAAAATACAAAATCGAAGTATTTGTTCACATTATAAGCTATAAACTACTTAGAGTTGCGGTTTTTCCAGATTACTGAGTATAGTAAACATTTTACTATTTTGTATAACATACCTATATACTATGAGATTAAAAAAGATTGTCAATTCAGCTCCTATAGATAGTAACAGGGTGTAGGTATATGCCGCGTGTTTGTAATGAAGGTTTGAACTAAGTCAGTGTTGGAACACAAGAAAGTAAACGGATCTGTCATAAATAAGGAAAACGTAACCTATATTTGAACTGACATTATATAAACGACTATGGATTGGTGTTTCTGCTTGTAAAAATGTAATGCAATTAATTTAACTTTACTAAATTATGATTTTACAATTCAGTACTAACTGGTGTTTAACTAAATTTATTTATTACTTTAAATTATAACATACAATTAGTATAAATTATTAAGTGACAAAACTGCATCTCTCAGTTCTTCTATGGTATGCATGTGGTTTCTATAGATCCTATTTTTTAGACAGCCACACATGAAGTAATTTAATGGGGTTAGATCAGGCGATCTTGGTTGCCATCTTTGTGCTCTAACGACCCTGTCAGCAAGATATTGGCAGGTTTGTCGAGCAGTATGTGCTGGAGCATTATCGTGCTGAAAATAACCTGCTTCAAGCTCATTTTCTTGTAACTCTGCAATAAACAATTCCAACATCTGTTGGTAACATTGGGCTGTTACAGTTTCCTCGAAGAAAATTGGCCCTATTATTCGTTGCCTGGACATAGCTAACCAAACTCCAACTTTTACAGGATGCAATTGCGTTTCTCGAAATTCGTGTGGATTTTCTGCAGACCAGATACGATAGTTTTGTGAATTGATATAGCCTGTTAGATAAAACCAGGCTTCATCCGAGAAAAATTATTTGTTTAGCAAATCATTGTCTCTTAAATTGTTATTAAACCAATGACACTATTCCAATCGCCTATCGTGATCTAATGGTAATAATTCCTGTACCATAGAAACTTTATAGGGATGAAAATGTAACTTTCTTTTGACAGCTCGTTGCGCTGAAGTGTATGATAAGTGTATAAAATTATAAAAATGTAATAAACTATTTCACTTAATTGATATTGATTTTTTACCTGTTCGTTGAGCTGATTACCACAGATAAATTCCCTTATTTTCTTACAGTATTCAGAAATACTATTTTTGGTGATATTAGATGTAAACATAAACGGTTTGAAAAAAATTATAAGATAAATAATCGAAAGATACTAGAACACGAACGCCAATGTCGCTAAATGTCAAGAAAATTCATTTAATGTATGAAATTTGTATGTAGCTAACTTCGCTCATTAAATTGGTAATAAGTATAAATAATTTTTTCCGGAAAACAGTTTTTTTTCTTACGACAATCATTTTGAATCTCATAGTATGCTTTAAGAGAAATGCCAAAAGATGAATTGTTAAAATATTGCAAGAACCTCGATACTACATATTTTAGCTCACGAGAACTCATGCGATATAAGTGGATTAGAGCTTTCAGCGGAATTGTCAGTCCTTTGTATAATTTTAGATAGTAATTTGCCTCCTCTATAGGCGCTAAAAAATTTATTACAAATTTAAGATTTGGCCCAAACATCAGTATTATTCTCAGAATATTATTCTTTTGACTTTACCAATAACAGTGAAAGTGTTGAAAGAAGCTTTTCTAAATTAAAAATTATAGAAGATTATCTTGCGGTGCACCACGATACAACAACGATTATCTGGACTGACTATCCGCTATAGACCGACTATCATTTTATCAGTCTTTCTGTCTTTGCTCGATAGAGTAACTTACTTCACCTGTAAGCTATATTCTAGGACACAATGAATACGTTTCAAATTAATAAGTATAGCAGGTTTGGACAATCATAGGCAATAAAATATAACTGGGAATATGTATTAAAACAAATTAGTAATTACTTACGTGTCTCCTCAGAGCAATTAAAAGACTACAACTGTCGTCAACTTGCCTGGTACCTAGAACAATTTTAATATGTTGTTATTCCTGGACAATAATGCCATTTTTTGAAAGAAAATATCCATTCATATCGGTAATCAGCTCCCTGCTTATTTTTTCATAGTCAGTCTCAACATACAGTTTATCATCATTAATTTAATTGCATCTTAAGCAACACACTTATTTACTATCCCATATAACTCACATTAGATATACTGCTGTTCTATATTGCAATAGCACTCGTATAAATAACACATACATCGATTTTGAACAAAATCTGTTACATACGCAATATATTGAAAAAATAAAATAACCTACACACTTGTACCTAATTAGGTACATGTGTAACTGACAAAATTTGCTGACGTTAACTACTTACCTTTATCTAGATGTAATTCTCCGGTCTCTAACATTATTCCTTATTTTAATTACACTATTTTACCTGGGCAGCCGTTTTCAAATCACTGGCACTGTTGTCTTTAATTTTACATTAGGATTTTTCTATGTATATATGTGTACATACTGTTTCGCTCGCCATTGTAAAACAACACGCGTGTCACGCGTCAAAAACGGTTAGGTTTGCCCAATAGAGCGCATGCTTATTGTAGAGTGCAAAAATTGGGCGCGTTCAGGGACGATCAGCTGCTTAGTAAAGGCAGAAAAGCGCTGAGTTACGCTTACAAGCAGCAATACGAGTTTCCCTGAATGGTTATGCGCTAGCCCAAATCACAGAATGAAACATAACCTATTATTAAAATAAATGTAATCTGTCAAAATAATTACAACCTTTTTGGATAGCGTATAGTATATATCAAGCTATACGAGGTTATACCTAAAACATAATGGATTTTATTATTGTAGATTTTTTAATAAATGATGATTTTGATGTAAACAACATAATGGATATTGTGCTTGATGTTAATAATGCACCTTTGATAGAGGGCGAGCATAGACAACAACCTATTCGAAATATTGATTTTGTAGAGAAAAGTAGTTAACTATAGCTTAAGTGAATTTAGAAACCACTTTCGGATGTCACGAGGGGCGATGGAGCAATTCGTAGGTTTGATTGTACCTTCCTTACTTGCACGGCATTCTATTACAGTTGCAAGTATCCAAATTTTATTTAGATACTGGCAAAACCTGAGAGCTTTAATGCAGCTGGAGATAGATTTGGACTCTCAAGTGGTACAGGACATTACATCTTCATGAATATTCTGAATGCAGTATATGCTTTGAAAAATAGATTTATTAAATGGCCAACTCCGCACCAATGTGCTGAAATAGCTGCTAGGAGGAGCTGCTAGATAAATGTGGTAAATTAAAATAAATAAGGATATAAAGTTACTATATAGAAACAAAATACTTCCTTTCAGGTATTCCAGGTATTATAAGTGCAATTGATGGAATGCATATTCAGATTAAGCAGCCTTTCAATAATGATCGAAATATAGATGATAATGATGATGAACAAATCAGTGGAGAATTAAAGAGAGAATATTTAGCATCTGTAATTTAGTAGTAGTTTTATTAAATAACTAACAACTTCACTGACATGTATTTATTTTTACAAAAAAAAGAGATACATAAATAAACATATTTTCTATAGAAAGAATTTTTTTTTGTTTTCTTTATATGACGAGACAGTATCTTTTGATAGTTCACTTGGGCTTAGTGTATTTCCCTTCAGGTAATAATAATGATGCAGTATATTATATCCGTTACAAGTATACATTTTATGTGGACTCACGAGAGCATTTTAATGCTCTTAGAGGAATATCAGAAACGGTCGTCTAAATTTAGAAACCCTAAAATAAAAAAAACGCCAATTATGCAAGAAATATCACAAGAAATGAAAAGGTATACTTACAAGGGAACACCGGCAGGTGTCCCCCTCCGATTTCGATGAAACTTAACAGATCGAAAGAGTACCTTAAAATAAGAGACACGTATTTTTTTTTATCGGCGTATCCGCACGATTTTGGGGTACAGCCCCCTCCAAAGTTTGGACGAATTTTTCAATTTTTGCAAATATTTCCTAAATTATAACAGATATTAAATTTTCTTCTTACATAAATTTGCAGCAATATTGCATGGCCCTAAGGGTGGCGTCGTCCATATTCGCAAAAAGTTAATAACGGGGGACGGGGTACCCCGTACCCCCATTTTTTTTACATTTTTTCTTTTTCTTATTCGTCAAAAGAAGGCCGATTTTACATAAAATACGATGATATATAACAAGTTTAGAAAATTAATAATTGTAAAAATAGAAAAATAATAATAAAGCTTCAAAATTAATAAACTTGTCTATTGATATAAATCCAATGAACTATAACAGAAATAAGTTTTTATCCTTAACATAATTTCCAGCATATTGCCGAACTTCAGCAA
The DNA here is from genome assembly GCA_004143645.1 of Protaetia brevitarsis. NCBI lineage: Eukaryota > Metazoa > Arthropoda > Insecta > Coleoptera > Scarabaeidae > Protaetia > Protaetia brevitarsis. The sequence continues at coordinate 33,367 of RXPK01000349.1, forward strand.
TTAGTGCCAAAAGACAAAACTTTGAACATTTTAAATATACAAAAAAAAACGACAGCGATGGTACAACCTCTAGATGTATATTGTTTTAGACTGTGGAAAAATTTGTTAGAACTTTTTCGGATATAGTGATTCTTATGAACTACGACATAGATTTACATCAGAGAAATAATATTATTAAGTTGCAATCCCTAACCCATAATCAGTTTTCTTCCCCAAGATCTTTCGACGTATGCAAGTACTCGTGGTATAAGAGTGCATACGTTGAGGAAAGACCTGGGCCCTTTAAAAATCCTGTAGAGTTTTGTTTTAACAAAGATGCGCAGTCTACACCCTTGTGTAGTATTTGCAATAAACCAGCTATTGTGCGGTGTTCATGGTGCAAACAATATCTGTGTTTTAAACACTTTTACACAGACTATCACTACTGTAATACTTACATAGCTTAATTACTGTATGTATATTAATCTTGTTCGCTATTGCAATATATACCAATAATCGCGTTACAGTATGTCATGTATTTAAACATTTATAAGCATTATAATGTTTTTCTAATTCTGTTCTATTGTCTCCGATATGTTATAATCGTTACAAACACATAAGTTATATTTATGTTCCATTGAATACTTACATTGTACACCTACATTGCACGAAAAACTTGAAATAAATTAAAAAATATATATTTATGTATTATTTAATCCTTCGTCCTGTGTAGCAAATTCGTTCATATATACGCACTAAAGGATTATGGTATTCTAAGAATGAATAACATTTTATTAAGGAAATATATAAAACGCAGTCACTAACTGCAGTTGATAAAACGATTTATATTGCTACCACCGATAAAAGTTTCGTATAGTATATAGTATAAGTTAGTAGGCATAGAAAGGTTTGACCATAGCTTTTCGAGTATATACAATTCTAAATTAAGAAATATTTAAGTAAGGAGAGCAGCGGAGTAACGATAACAAATAATTGTTGTTAATGTACTATATTATTATTATTACAATTATTTTTATTATTAATTCTCCAAATTTATTGCCATTGTTTTCTATGTAAAAGCGATCTTTTTTTGATGAATAATGAATAAACTTATTATTAAAAAAATGCGGCGGTATGGGGTACCCCGTCCCCCGTTACAAGCTTTTTATGAAGGTATCTACCTTGAGACCATGTATTATGCTGGAAATTATGTTAAGGATAAAAACTTATTTCTGTTATAGTTCATTTGATTTATATCAATAGACAAGTTTATTCATTTGAAGCTTTATTATTATTTTTCTATTTTTACAATTATTAATTTTCTAAACTTGTTATAGATCATCGTATTCTATGTAAAATCGGCCTTCTTTTGATGAATAAAAGAAAGAAAAAATGTAAAAAAAATGGGAAATACGGGGTACCCCGTCCCCCGTTATTAACTTTTTGCGAATACGGACGACGCCACCTTAGGGCCATGCAATATGCTGCAAATTATGTTAAGAAGAAAATTTAATATCTGTTATAATTTAGGAAATATTTGCAAAAATTGAAAAATCGTCCAAATTTGGAGGGGGCTGTACCCAAAATCGTGCGGATACGCCGATAAAAAAAAATACGTGTCTCTTATCTTAAGGTACTCTTTCGATCTGTTAAGTTTCATCGAAATCGGAGGGGGACACCCGCCGGTGTTCCCTTGTTAGTACTTTGTAGATAGTAGTAACTGTGACAAAAAAATAAGAAATCTGAAGGCAACATACATGAAAAGCATTGATAACAATAAAACAAAAACTCGAACTGGAACTAGAAGACTGAACATACTTGGCAAGGTTTCAGTAAATCTTTGTAGACGACAAAAGTGTTCATCCAACAAACACGATCTTCAATTGTACCTTTACCAGATGCAAAAGACCAGGAATAGTGATAGGTAACCGATTCTAATTAACAATTGGATAACATAACCACACATAACCAACGTATGCGCTCCTCACTACTACTTTTGACAGCGCTGAGGAAGGCAGCCTATAATTTCTACGCTGAGTAGTCAGCCGCTGTTTATCAGCGGCAGGTCAGCTGCTCTATTCAGGGAAGTTGCTTACTAAGCTTCTCAGCCGCTGACCGTCCCTGAACGCGCCCATTGACAGGTACGCGCGGCGTGATCACTAGAACGGCGGCAAATTTAAAAAAATATATGCCATGATCGACAAGAAAGTGAAGTTAGGTGATAATATTCCAAATTACTTATTTTGGATTTTAATGGCTATACGCAATTTGTTGTAAATATTTTTAAAAAACGTAATCTTAAATCGAAGTTTAAAGCAATATCTGTATGACTTGAACAATTTCTTGAATACATTGATTATAAATTTTATTTCTATTATTAATAATTGTAAAGTATCCTAGAATTAAAGGCTTTAAATTAAAACAACCATATTATAGTCAAACTAAGCTACTATATCACACTTCAAGCAGCACCGTCGTTTTAGAGAGTACATTCGGAAGCAAAAAATTAGCGCGCCAGATTTAAATGATGCATATAAACTATCAAAAGCGTAGAAAAAGACAGAACATCATAGAATGATATTGTACATAGCTGTCAAACGAACAAAGCGTGGGCCAGGGGTAGATATGATTTTATTAATACAACCAAATATAATACTAGTATACATATGGTCAAAGACGTATAGTTCCGCTGGCGTACTATAGAGCAGCGCCACTGTAGCTTCTTCGCGGGGGCAGTTAAAATGCGGCGGGGCAAGAGACGTACGAAAATAAGCAGTGGACCAAGCGAACTATGTACTTGATATGGAAGCACTTGAGTATTACAGCTGTGGGTAATTCAGAAATCTATTCCTATTGGCAAAATTCAAATTTCCCACCATAATTTTGGTAACTTAAAACATTCAAGTCTGAATTACCAACGATTTTGTATTAGAGCCGTTTTACACGTACGAGAATTCTTACGCAAATTATAACAAAATTTACCCCGAAAATTTTGATGACAATTTTCGTAAGAATTTTTGTCGCGACACTTTCAGGTCGTTTTACACAGGAATCACTTCCATTTGCACTTCTAAGTTGTAACCTAAATCTAAACAATTATGATCTATATTTTGCTGGTTTATTGGTTAACTGCTATTTATTTAGGATTTCTATGATAACTATAATCAAATAACAACTTAATTATCAAATGGGCCTGCTCATAACAACAAATATCGTGAAAATTCCGGTTAAAATTTATTGCTGTGTAAAATGACCTGAAAGTACACTACAATCGATGATTTTTATTGATGATTTATAAAAATTCCAAATTTATGGTTTATTATAAAAAGTCTGCATTTGCACTTGGTTGCATGCCAATAAAATTTTCTAGAATACTATTATTAGAATAATAATGTGTCATTTCCAAAAGCAACAAACGAAAAAAAAATGAAAATCTTTCCTAGAAATAAATGCGGGAAATTTGAATTCTGCTAATTCTCTCTTGTTTTTCTATTTTTTATCATTTTTTGTTGCAAATATATAGTTTGACAGTTCGAAACAGTATAAGATATATACAATAATATAATGTCCAACAATTATATTTTCTATATTGATTCTACAAACAACGAAACAGAAAAAGTTCAAGAGCGACAAAAGCTTAAGTTTGATGCTAGCGTACTTGTACTTGTACACTTTGATAAAAATAAAATTGAGGAAAATACCTTAAAAGTGCAACCAGATAATAACAATGTCGCATATTTTTATTGTAAAGACCTCTCCCAGTAAACCAAATTCAAATTTCGCGCAATTATTTTTGGTAACAACAACATTAAAGCATGAAGTTACCTACGATTTTGTATTACATTAATGGTTATTTGAATACCTTTAAGTTGAACTTACTCAATATAATTGCGGAAGATTTGATTTTTGTTTACTGGGCTGCGATTGGAACTTGTACTGTAATGTTTTAAGTTACATTTTAAGCAAAATGATAAAAACATTTCTTGTTCGATACGCCATCGACTATCCTATGAAAACAGTAAACAATAATTTTGGAAACAAATACGAGCTTATGTTTTTCAAACATCATGGTATTTCTGAGAGTGAATTTAAAAAAAAAGAAAAAATTATAGATTTTATAGATACACTTTTTTAATGTTTTCTGATATTTTTATTGCAGTTTTTAGCAAGATAATATTCTTTCGCTGTTAACTGAAGATATATTGACAAGAATTAGCAAAAGGAAAACATAATGTTAAATATTGGTAGGAAAGCGCACTTTACATCGAGCGGGATGAAATGTTCAATTTGTAATGATTCCCAAATACAAACAATTTAAGTTACTTATTTATTTATTTACACGCACAGTAATACAGTTCTATCTTACAACATTCTTCTTATTACTACCGATTGATTCTCTCTCTCTCTTACATGTAGTCTATCTTAAAAACATGATCGTTGCCAACTTAACACTCTTCCTCAACGTTCGTGTTTTTATTACATAATCCTAAATTTACAATACAATACTTAAATAAAGTCTTACACAATGGTTTTGTGAAAACATCCGCTAGTTGTTCTCTACTTGGTATATACTCTACTTTAATAATTCCTTGTTCAACCTTTTGTTTGATAAAATTTAATTTGACCTCCATGTGTTTCAGTCTTTTCTGATCAGGGTTTTTAACAGATTTTATGGTACTTTGATTGTCTTCGAAAATGTTTATGATACCCGTATCAACACTTAATTCTAATAGTAACTTTCTAACCCAACATGCTTCAACAGAAGCTTCACATAAAGATACATATTCCGCCTCAGTTGTGCTTAGGGCGACGGTACTTTGTTTTTTAGATCTCCAAATCACTGTATTCCCCCATAAACTTTAAATAAATACCCAGAAGTTGATTTGCGATCGTTATCTCTTGCCCAGTCGGCATCAGCATATCCTACAAGAGCTGAACTTGAGACATCTTTCGTGTATAACAGTTGATAATCAATAGTGGCCTTAATATATCTTAAAATTCGTTTCAACGCTTTCCATAACTCTACACTCGGTCTACTTTGAAATCTACTTAGGTAATAAACCGATGCTGCCAAATCTGGCCTTGATGCTACAGTTGCATACATTAATGATCCGATTAAAGATCTACACTGACTTTCATAAGAAGGGTCCACAATGCAGTTTTCATCTAATTTAAAATTTGCATCCATAGGTGTCTCAATTCTGTTACATTCGCTCATGCCAAAGCGTTTTAAAATATTCCGCAAATATTTTGTTTGGTCGATGGTAATGCAATCCTGTTGCTTATTTATTGAAATACCCAAATATAGTAGGTTGTCCTTTCCCATGTCTTTCATTCGAAATTGACTTGATAAGAAATCTTTCACTTTTCTGATTTCCCGCGAATCGTTTCCCAAAATTAGTAAATCATCAACGTACAGTAATATATATAAATCGTTTTTGTAGTATAAACAATAATCATTTTCTGATCTTTTAAATCCAAAGCCGGTGATTATTTCAGTAAAACGTTCATACCAGTGCTTAGGTGATTTCTTCAACCCGTATAGTGCCTTTTTTAATCTTAAAGCGTATCCATTTTCTATTTTAATACCTTTTGGTGGTTTTAAAAACACATTGTCCTTAATTTCACCATATAAAAATGCTCCCTTGACGTCCATTTGATGTATTTGATACTCCCTATAAACAGCTACGGATAGTAAGATTCTCAAGGTTTGCATTCTCAACACAGGAGAGTAGATATCACTGAAGTCTTCCTGTTGTTGAAAACCAAGCGCAACTAATCTGGCTTTATACATTGTACTACCATGAAGTTCTTTCTTTGTAAATACCCATTTAGTATCAATCAATCTTTCATTCTTTGGTTGTGGTACAACTTCCCATGTATTTCTCTCTTTTAAAACTTCTACTTCTTCTTTCATAGCGTTCATCCATTCTTCCCGGTCCTTTCGTAATTTAAGATCTTCATAATTCAGAGGTACGTTATCGGTTTGGCCTACATGAAGCGCAAACAATGCTTCGTCTTCTTCAATATCAAAATTCATCTCATAGTCGTCGTGCCATTTTGGCTTATTTCTAGTTCTTGTTTTGCTATTTTCACCTTCTTGGTTACCTATATCCACACATCGATTAAAATCTTCTTCTTTATCATTTTGTGCTTCTTCGCCACATTTCTCTTGTTCGTTTTCATTTTGACTTCTTTCAATGTATACCAATTCCTGTTTCTCCTTTGGTCTTTCATCAAATATAACATTTCTTGCAACGACTACCGTGTATTTTTCCGGATCCCATAACTTATATCCCACCTACACAATATCCTATCATAATCATCTTCTTACCTTTTGGATCGAGTTTTTTTCGTAATTCCTTTGGCACGTAATTATACGCTGTACATCCAAAAGCTCTCATCTTTTCTACATTGGGTTTTCTTCCTTCCCATAGCTCACTCGGGGTTTTTTTCTCTAAACGCTGTTGGACTTCTATTAGTAACGTATGCCGAATAATATACCGCTTCTCCCCAGAAATGTTTGGGCATGTCTGATTCCAACAGTATGGTACGCGCTTTGTCTATTAATGTCCGGTTCATGCGTTCTGCAACTCCATTCAACTCGGGATTGTATGCTACAGTGTACTGTAATTGTATACCCTTTTCATCACAAAATTGTTGAAACTCCCTCGAAACATATTCCCTTCCATTATCAGACCTTAATTTTAGTAAATCTACATTGAAATGTTTAGTTGCATAATAGTAATACTTTTTAAATTTCTCAAAAACTTCAGATTTTTCTTTTATTAAATAAACAACCACAAAGTGAGTAAAGTCATCTATAAACGTAACAAAGTAATTACAATCATTCCACGTATTAGGACTTATTGGTCCACAGACATCCGTATGGACTAATTCTAGAGGTTTACTTGCCCTAAATCCTTTCTTGTTAAAAGGCTGTCTAGTCATTTTACCTAATATACAATGTTGACATAATGTTTGTTTAATTTTACAATTCTGAAGGTCAGATAAACCAATTACCATATTTTTGTCTACTAATTGCTTAACATTATTATATCCTAAATGGCCAAAACGTCTATGCCACAATTGTAATAGCTCATTATTATTTTCAGATACATAATTACTTTCTAAATTTCTTAAAATTGAATTTACTGTGTACAAAGAACCATTTCTATAACCTATTAATATTAATTTCCCTGCTATATTATAAACCCTAACATTTTGTTCATTAAAAACTACTCTGTAACCGTTAGTACTCATCTTTGATACAGATAACAAATTCTTTCTTAAATCTGGTACATAGTACACATTCCATTATTGTTACAAAACTAGGTTTGTTATTTACTAAATATTTTACCTTAATATTTCCAATCCCTACAGCATCTAAAGCTATGCCATTCTTTGCCACCGAAATTTTCTTTGGTATTTCCAACTCAATATATTCATCAAAAAAGGATTTTGTGTTTACCAGATGGTCTGAACTACCTGAATCCATGTACCATTCTATGTTTGAATCTGCTACTTCACATTTATACACATCACCACAGAGGAATGCTTCATCATCTTGTTCAATGTCACCCGATGCAGACCTGTCAGCAACAAATGATCTTGGAGTTTGACCTCTTCCTCGACTGTAGCTTCCATGACCATTTCCATAGTTTCTTCCTTGACTGTAACCTCTTCCTCGACTGCTACTTCTTCCTCGATTGTTGCCTCTTCCTCGACTATTACCTCGTTGGTTGTAATCTCTTCCTTGACTTTGTCGCTCTCCACCATATTCTTGTCGATAGTTTACATTCTTGCATTGGTACTGTTTATGCCCTGGTTTACCACATGTATAACATAAAAACGAACTCTCTGGTGTTTCCATTACTTGCAGTTTTTTCTTTTTCTCTTCTTCTCCTAGTAATCTATTTTTAGTAAAATCTAGTTTCAATCCATCCATTGTTTCCAGTGCAGTAATTACATTTTCATAGCTTTTAGGCATTGACAACAAAACATAATTTATTTTTTCCTCCTCTAGTAACTCGCTTCCTGCATCTTTCAATTGAGAAAACATCTCTTCCATTTTAACTAAATGATCTATTAACGGTTTCTTTTCATTATACTTTTCTTCATTTAATTTTCTTCTTAAATACAATCTACTACGTACACTTTTCGCTTTGAAATTATCTTCTAAATTCTTAAACATATTGTATGCTGTCCTATCCTTTAAATATTCTAAGTGACTATCTGCTACTGCACTAATAATGATAGCCTGAGCTTTCGCTTCACAAGTTCGATTATTTTCTGCTACAGAAAATTCTGATTCCTCTATTGCTTTAATAACACCAGCTTCTCTTAATATTGATTTTATTCTAAATGACCAAGCAGTGAAATTTTCTCCAGCAAAAGGAGCAATAACATATTTTTCTTTCGATATCATTATTCTTCTTTCTCCAATTTCGCGCGTTTTTTCTTTCTTAACCTCACTATGTGTTTCTGCCTGGGCCCATAACCCTGTTAAATATTGGTAGGAAAGCGCACTTTACATCGAGCGGGATGAAATGTTCAATTTGTAATGATTCCAAATACAAACAATTTAAGTTACTTATTTATTTATTTACACGCACAGTAATACAGTTCTATCTTACAACATTCTTCTTATTACTACCGATTGATTCTCTCTCTCTCTTACATGTAGTCTATCTTAAAAACATGATCGTTGCCAACTTAACACATAAATTTATATATCAAGAAACAAAGATTATTTTAAATGCCTAGTCCACTAAAAGCAAAAATATTTTATCACCGCAAATAAATCAACAGCGGTAGATAAGATATAATATGTGCTATGAAAAAGTGAATAGGCATTTGACGAAATAAATAAAAGCAAATATTCCGTGTATAGCTTCGATTTAAAACAAAAATATGTTTTAATTTCATTATAAAACGAATATTAATCCATTGAACCCGTATTGTTGTTTTGGTTTTTGTTTTATTTGCTCATTTATTTATGAATGCTCTACCTCTTCGCTGCGCGCGCAGTTACACCATTTTCATCCGTCTCGCACCGACTCTTCGGTTATCTTATATTTTTACGCGTTTGTGCAACGGAAAATTCCACTTACCTTTAACCACGTCAGATCACGTTTAATATTTGTTTGGTCGTACACTTTTCTAAAATCAACCTAGCTGTGACATCTATAGTATGCCAGCGGAACTATTATTTGCCCGTATATATATACTTATATTGTATTTGATACAACTTAATCAATTGTAACAACTCAATATAGGCATAACAGTTGTACATATGTATATTGGCTTGCGTAACCTAGGTGGGATGGTTCATCTCTCAATGATCATGCCTATTTGAATTTTAGTGTAGTCTGCGCACTAACAGGAAGTGGAGGTCCTCGCAGAAGGTTTGCTTGTGATGACCCTGCAAACGTTCTACTTATGTATTTTCGATTTTATTCATCATCTTAATATAAAGGGACTTATAAATAATCAGCGTGGCGAATAAACATTCAAGTGGAGAAGTGGATATGCAGGATGCTGGTGTTCGCTCTTCTATATAGACTTCTATATAGACTTTTCACCGTTCCTCCACCAAAAAAAAAAATTCTGAGAAAGAAAAAACATTCATGGTAAATTTTTCAACTATATCAACACTATTCACCTTAATATTAAATTTACAATCGAATTGAAAGCAAACAATTCAATCAATTTCTTAGATTTAACTATATCTTATATACTTAGAGATCATGGTGGTTTAGCTCTGGATGACCAAAAAAAAATTATATTACTGCGCATTACTATCTCTCAATGTATGTATATTCACATGATGCATTTGCTAAATAGTAGTGACTTGTAGAACTGCTGTTTTGCGTTATAGCAGCTAAAACCTGCAACTGCTATTTTTGATTATCAGTTTGAAAAAGCTGCTTGTAGAAATTTTCCTTACATATAGGGATATACTTATCTAAAACTGTTTGTATGTTTCCACCGCTTCATATTGGAGATTAGGACTTGAAATATTTCACTCGTATTGAACGAGGAACAAACTGGGAAATATCTATCTAAACTACGGTTATAGCTAGCCTATATATTGCATATGTATATATGTCGTATATGCGCCTGTGATATACTTTCATACATTTAAGCTTGATTTACATTATACTTTCTTCATCTGGAAATGTATGACTATTTTCTAAACTGGATCGACTTAGATAACGTAAATTAGAAAATTCCGTCCAAGGTCGTATACTAGAAAGTAATTTTCGAACTAGGTACTATTTTTTCATTGAAGTTTCCTACTACGACTACCATGATTAGATAAGATTAGATTAGTATTGGGGGTGGCCTATCGACCTGTTTCATGGCGACCTTTTCAGATCTATTGTGATCCGCTTTTTTCCTAGAGGACGCTCTCTAATTTTGCCCTCTTAATTAGGCCTATCATCTTTGAGAGCGGCTTCTTTATGTAGCTACTAGCTGTGGGGTTCTCCTCCCCATTACTAGAAACCTTGTCCTCGCCAGGCCTTCACATTGGCACAGCACGTGAACTGGTGTTTCTTCCTCCTCTTGGCAGTATCTGCAAGTTGCATCATCAACCAGCCCTATGCTGTACATATGCCTATTCAGTCTACAATGACCAGTCAGCAGACCTACAATTATTTTGACAGTCTTCCTGTCTTTATTCAGTAGATCTCTCGTGAATTCAGGCCTCTGCTCCTTTAGGAACTCTTTTGCCTGCCTTTGTCCCGGTGATTTTTGCCACCACTCTCTGGACTGATTATGTATCCATTCATTGATGGATTTTTTAATTTGCGATTTGGTAGTGCCGAAAGAGGGGTCGGCTCGACGAATGGCCTTGACGAACCTCGCCTGGCCAGCTCGTCCGCCGCCTCATTTCCTCTCACACCCGAGTGGCTAGGGACCCAGGCTAGGGTTACTTTCCTTTGGGTGCCCACCTCATTTAGGGCGCTTACACAGTCCCAAATCAGCTTAGAGTCCACGCTTGTAGAGCTAATCGCTTTAAGTGTGGACTGACTGTCAGAGAAGATAGCGACGCTTTTACCTGGTTCGGTACATCTTTCTATCTCTCGAACACAGTGATGGTTTGGAGCAACCTCAGCTTGGAACACAGTCGTGTCTTTGCTGAAGCTTACCGAAAGAGCCTTTTTAGGCTTCTTAGTGTATATTCCCGCTCCAACGCCGTAGTCCGTCTTAGAGCCGTCAGTATACCAGTTTGAGTCCGCTCTTACCGGAGTACCTGCCTCCCAGTCCTTCTTATCTGGTATTATAATCATGATTTTCTATCTAGGTTAAATGTTTGAACTATGGCATCACATGCATTCCTAAAGGGTACCTCCTTGAGTTCGCCTAACAGTTTTTTAAATCAGCCCCGTGCGATTTACTTATCCCCCAGTGACGAACTATATTTATTTCATATTTTATAAATATTTAAAAAATATAAATCTTTTTGAATATTAGTTATATTATACAATATGCATAATATATTATAGTAAATAAATTAGGAAACATTTAAAGAAATATATGTTATGTAGCATTATAATTTTTATTGCAAATTTTTCAATATATTTTTCATAACTCTTGCAAGAATATTTTGCTTTGTATTTTTGTAAATATTTATTTCATATAAAAAAAAGATTGAATTTTTGCTTTTGTACATTTGGTGCGTAGGACGAATAATATAAATGGGTAAATATGCAACATATTAAGTAGGTATGTACCTATTAAAACGATAGTTTAAAGAGTTAAATTAGATAATATATATCTAATATGATTTAATTAGTATTAAGTTGAGCGCTGTAATTTTCTATTAATATAATCTGCGTTTTGTATTATATTATTTGTAATATTTGTAAGTTGCCAAAGTCACCACAACACTCTATTCATTCGGTGCCGGTGTTATATGATTTAGTATTGTTTATGCGTCTATGGATTAGGTATAGAATGCATACGCGCACGTGGTATCATCAACCGTTTTCATTCGTTTGTCGTTACATGTTATAGTTTATAATAGTATACGATTAGGGCAGATTAGGGTTAACTGTGTAATTAATTGTTGCGGGGTGTGTTTTAGTTTTTGTGGTGATACAAGGTAAGCAAAACTTTGAACATGTCATGACATTTATAAGATAATGGAATGCTATATGCTATGTACAGAAATCGTTTAATATATATATTGTAGGAATTTATGCATATATATGTGCTGCATTCTACCAGATAAATTGCTAGTTGATTTGCTTAAGAGATTCATCTCGGTAGATAAGCGTCATAACGCTCAAATAGAGGTTAGAATACGTTGTGTTGTTTTATTGTTTGTACGTAGAATGTTTTCAAATATGAAATAAAGTAAATAAGTATCGTAAGTATTTGAATGTAGCTACACCCCAATTATTGTAAATGCTCCAAATGTATTAGTAGGTGTTGATAAATGTTTTACGATGTTTTATTCATGGTATGATCTAATAAATTGGCATTTTTAGAGGCACAAGGAAACGCATGAGAGGCACTACCGAAGATATGAAAAGCCATAGGGTTGTACCTGGCACCAGCCAAGGCTAGACTTAAAAATAAGTATTTTTCATTTTATTGGCTTATTCAATAAATGATAATAAATACGTTTGTTTTTTAATTTAGAACACTTCAACTAAAAAATAGTGATTAATTTGATAAACTTCAGAATGCCTTAAAAGATGCCAGAATTATTGATTATTAACTTGTATGGTGAGTGTGAAAACAAGTTCTTGCTTTCAGACAATCTATGTGTTGTTCAACTTTTCGTTATCGACGTATACATTCTAATAACCAAGAAATTTTAGTTCATTTTGACAAGTAATAGATTGCATAAAAATCTCAATTTTCATATAAATTTTTAGAAAAAATAGGGCTTACATTAATTTAAAATATGGATAAATATTTTAATTGATATTTTATTTATATTTAGAAAAAAATATGAAAAATATATTCAAAAACCTCTCACGAAAATTATTTATAAAGTTAATTTTTAAAAATATCTATGTAATATTTCTGGCTGTTAGGGTCGGTACTTGATTATGTAAAATCGCTGTACTGTGGACTGTGCGGCTCCTAGTACAACAAATATGTACTTGTGGCAGATTCAGGAATTACTTCAATGCGGTGGTAGGGGTCGATCTCAACGCCCGTGGCGCACAGGTACGCCAACCTCAGCACGCCACCCAACGCTTTGCCGCCCCCATCTGCCGCGACCTTTGGCCACCATTACTACTGCTCCGTACGTTATCATGGGTCTAATTACCCTTGTGTACAACCACAGAGTCATCTTGGGGCTAAGGCCCCAACTACCAATGCATTTGTTTACAACTTACGTGATCGCCAACCTCAAAAATGAAACCGCTAATTTTTAAATATTGGTATGGTATACATGTTATCCTTCACTGCTTGGGCATGCGCTACTACTGGATCTACTAGACATAGATTCTGTTCAAATAGAAGCTGGAAATTCTAGCTGAAATTAGTATGTAATCTAGTTTAGATTTTTTTTTTGTAGATAAAAGCACTATAATATAAATCAAGCTTTGCGTTTTTTTTTTTTTTTTTTTTTGTGAGGGGAAAATTCTTTATGAACACCATACTTGGGTCTGTTTGTATGGTAGTGTGGGACTCACCCTCAGGCATACCCACTAAAAACCCCCCGATCTTCTCGCATACTGCTGTCAGGAATTGCTTCAGCATAGCCATTAGACAGCACAACTAACACTATTCTAAATCTAAATTTTTCTAGTCCTTATTCTCTCGCTTGTGCCTCTCTTGCTCTGACAGCAATCTAAACACACATCCTCTTCACTTAGCCTGAATTTTTTTCGATAGGAACCAAAATGCCCATCCCCGAGAGAAACTAAGTCAGGTAATAGTTTAGCCCTCTAAATTTCCATTTCGCTCACACAGCCACATCTTGGATAAAAGTCTTCGTCCATTTGCTGATAGACTCCAAACTCAGCCATCTTTTCTGTCATTTCCTTAGGGCTAGATCTCTCTGCTTCACTTTCTTCTCATTGGCATGCTCATTATTCAGGAAAAGCCATCGGTGCTGCTCCAGAAACATAGTTATTGGGGGTGTTCTTCAAATGACCTGGACTAAATTGGTTGAAATAGTCCTGTACCCGCTAATCACTCTTAGCAGGGTCCCCCTCTGCAGCTTCTCATGTGCAAGGCTGCTCCAGATCAAGTAGAAGTTTGATCCAGAATCTCTTCTTCGATTGTACAATTAGGTGCTTGAGCTTCCTTCTTGCCGACTTGTTTTTCGGATGAGTTTAAAATTTCTCCAGATTGCTTCCTATTTGCCCGTGTGAGCTTGGATTCGGAGCCGGAAACACTGCATCGTCTTGGCAGCTATGTCCACATCCCACCAATATGGCGTTTAGCGAATATTTGAACGAAAATATAAAACTGAATATAGATGAAGCTTTTACAATAATCTACCGTGGAAGCAAACGAATCCAGGAATAATTCTGAAGTTGTTCAGAACATCGAAATATTTTTTTTGGGCTTAGGGCCCACCCCAGAAGGGTCTTCACGTGACAAGGAAGTGAACAACCCTGAGGGACAAAAAAAATCTCAAATTTATCCTATAGAATCAACAATATCAGAAATGTTTGATGATAGAGATATCAATAAGAATTTGGTTCTATATTCGGGCATCGACTAAATTTCGTCTCCAGAGGGATATCCAAAAAAAAAAATATAATAAAGTGCTTTCAAGTTTGGGAGTCAACATGGTATAGCGAGAAAAAACAAAAAAAACTAAGAGAGAGTGGAAAGAAACAAGCTGTAAAATGGTGCTACGGCAAGCCTAAAAAGGCACGGGTAATGAAACCAAGATGCTAATGCAAATCAAAACAATGAGGTATTATGAACTGTTCTTTAATCAAGGAACACGGAAGCAGCACATTTTTAAGACGCTTTGGCAAATGTCATGGGAGAAGAAAAAAGGTTTCTATTAATAATCAGGTTACATGCATACCAACTAAAAGGCAACGGAATCGAAAACAAGAAAACAAAACAAAAAGAAGACAATCCTTGAAATATTTTTTACGAGTGCAAGAAGAAAGTCCCAGGGTATACAGGACCATACATTGTTAATACTCTCGTGACCGGACAATTGACAATTCTTCGCTGGACCAATTCTTTCACGTAGTCTAAGTATACTATGCCAACAAAATAGTGGAATGCAACCTTTCAAAGAGCATCAAGAGTGCCTGTCCCAATTTTTAGACTTCATACCAGTTATGTAGTCACACTATAGTAGGTCAAAAAATACCTTCTGGGTGAATGGCAATGTCTGCAGAGTGTTTACGCATTTGATGTTAAAGACTCGTCCAAAACAAACATAACCCTTTTGATAGTATCGTTCTCTAAAATTTCTGATGAAAAAAAAAACTTTGCATTTTTCCATCCCAAAAAAGAGAATGCGAGAAGAATGTTTGCTATAAAATGGCGCAAGCTTTGGCCGATTAATTTAAGAGGCACGTACAGTGGAAGATAGAAACAAGAAAAGGAAAAAGATACAACCTATATTGATGGCTTCAAAATCAAAAGCTTCCATAGTATACTACAAAGCACTGTTCCAAGTACAAAATCTGTTAAATCAAAGGTAGATCGAGCACTGTGAGATATACTGATAACTAACACACGAAATACGAACTTCTGTCTCACAATAATTTTTTAATCTTCAAACACTATGCACATTTCACTAGCTATGTTAACATCATCAGGTGTACATCCAAGTATATTGTCAAAATACATAATAAGTAAATCATAGGTTACAAAATTAAGCTTCAGGACTACTATATTCAATAAATTCTAAATATTTGTAATTAAGGGGTATTAAATCGACTTGCCACATATTAAGATTCTTACAATTTGAAGACCTAATTACATCTAAATCATTAATTGAAAAGTGTGTCCTGTGTTGATGACAGAATGATACGCTAAAGCGGACTTATCAGCATTATGATATTTAACATGATATAAATGATCTGTAAATCTAATCTCTGCAATTCTCTTTATTTGACCTATTAATGTATACTTTATTATAAACATCGCATTTGATCTTACAAATCCAGAACATTTTTAACCAATAATTTCAATGTTATATTTTAATTTATTTCTTAAAGTATTAGAATTTTGAAAAAACGGACCAAGATTGTATTTTTTTATACAGGTTTAATATCTGGTTAACCCATAATTTATTGAAATTAAATCTGCAAAACTATTTCTCTACTATTTTCTCTGGAGTAAGTGTAGTTATATCATCTAATAATCTCTATTTTTCTAACTTCTTTTTAACTTTATCTAACTTTTCTTATAAACATTAATTTCTGCTGCATGATATATAATCTAACTCTTTTTTAAAATTATTTTTTCGAAGCGTATATTCAAGAATCTAGTGATTAAGAAAAATCATGTTGTGTATTTTTGTTTATAGCTTATATATAAGATGAGTTGTATATACAGGGTGTATCAGATATAGAGGTAAATATAATAATATGTAGCAGCTGTAATCATATACGATCAAAAAGTCTTAATGCACAGGGGGTCTATCTGTAAGCATTAACGAGAAAAAAAATATTTTATAAATGCCGTGGGCTAGAGCCACACCTCTGCCCAACCTAAATGCTGTCCCGAGTGTACCCCCACATACCACTATCATTCAGCCATTACCGCTGTTGGTTTTGTGTGGATCGCCGCTTGGAGTGCAAGCCACTTCGAACATTTTATTTAAATTCTTCCGTCTCGAAAAAACGATCTTTTCAGGACAACATGATTTCATATAAGAAAATCGAAGCTTGATGCGTCGGCAAACCGCGGGAATGTATAGATTCATTTTCGCGCGACATCATAGTAAAAAGGCGTGTTTCCAAATTTTCTGTATCTACATTTATTTCTGTGTAATTCGATTCAATTCATTTTGCGTTATTTGATTAAATAAATCCAAAAGAAATAACTCAGATTCATGTGGTACCGTTTATTAACAACTAACTCTCGATTCGACAAAGCATAAGAGAAATATTTACGTTTTTTGTAACTACTGAAGTCGCATATCTGGTGAAACTCGAACGTCTTATCAGGATATTAAAAATAGTAGTTTGTAGACTTATGTAGAAAGCTATTAATAAATAAGGAATGTTTATTTTATAAAAAGAAGAAATTTAAAATGCCTCAGTTATGCTATTTTTACAAGGGCCTTTATTTATTCAGAATGACGTTAAATGAACTTACGGCATACCATTAAGAATAATACTAAATGAATGCAATGTATTTATACATAATACCACGTTTAGCGGGTGGTTAACATGACGTTTCCTTGCAACAGGCCAGGACTAAAGAATTTTTGGCTCTAAATTTTACTTTTTTTTATTTTTTAACGATGAAATCCGGTTTCGGCTGGTTTGTGCTTTATATGTCGTGTAGTTAACACCCAAGCAAAATTTACTTTTTTATTTGATACACTCTGTATAATTATTTGTATGTGTGGCTTTTCTAAATATATCATCTATCTTTGACTATAATAATAAATCAAGGAATGGTAAACTGTGTTCATTCTCAATTTCAACAGTTTACCGTTTCTTGATTTATTAATTATAATCAAAGATAGTTCATTCCACTTTCCTACAGGTATTCCATGTAAGTGGTTCATTAAAAGTTTATGATGTTCTATTATTTACTTATATTTGAGATTTTGGCACCATTATCTGTTCGATTGGAACTATAAATGTGAAATACTTTAACCAAAATATCACTTCCGGTTAACCGGAAATGGATCTCAACTTTGTTATTTTAAATAGAATGACATAATTTTTTTATTCATTTTTGGATTCTACGACCATAAATACCTCAGTATTCATTAGTTATTCCTATAGCTACATGTTGGCGTTTTTGAGTTATTTAAGTTTTTCTTTTTTTTAGTCATAATCATTGCATCATTGAGAAATTAATATCTCGGTTAATACTGCAAGTAGAGACTCCAAATTTGCTATGTTATGAATGCAGATATAACCCTAAGAAACGGTACACACACTTTACATTCTAACATACAGCGTGTTCAAAACTGAGGAACAAAGGGATATATTTTCAAATGCAGAAAACTTAATTTTTTTAAATAGAATAGCCTGTATTTTAATTCGAAATTAGGAAGTTAATATCATCCCCTATCACTTTATATCAACATTCCCTATACCTATCTTTAATAGATTTTAAGATATAAGCGACTTTTTGTTAAACAGGCTAAGTAGCCCTATCTTTAAGTGTTTGTAGCTGGCTCTGAATAAGATTAATGTCAAATTCATTGACTAACCATAAGTGTTTATGTATAAAATGTAATTACACTTTTGTACAACGCAATATTAATAGAAATGACTATTCGAATAGCGACATTCTTGTATGGTTATTCAAAGAATAATACATGAATTTGACATTAATCCCATTCAGATTTCAGAGCCTGCTACAAACATTTAAAGATAGGGTTAGTTAGTCTGTTTAACAAATAGTCGCTCATATCTCAAAATCTATTAAAGATAGGTATAGGGAATGCTGATAAAAAATGATAGGGGATGATATTTACTTTCTAATTTCGAATTAAAATACAGTGTGTTCTACTTAAAAAAAAATGAGCTTTCTGCATTTGAAAATATGCCACTTTGTTCCTCAGTTTTGAACACCCTGTATGTTGAAATGTAAAGTGTGCGTACCATTTCTTAGAGTTATCTCTACATTCATAACATAGCAAATTTGGAGTTTCTACTTGCAGTATTAACCGAGATATTAATTTCTCAATGATGCAATGATTATGACTAAAAAAAAAAGAAAATAGTAAATAACTAAAAAACTGCAACATATAGCTATAGGAATAACTAATGAATACTGACGTACTTATGGTCGTAGAATCCAAAAATGAATAAAAAATTATATCATTCTATTTAAAATAACAAAGTTGACCCATCCATTTCCGGTCAACCGGAAGTGATATTTTGGTTAAAGTATTTCACATTTATAGTTCCAATCGAACAGATAATGGTGCCAAAATCTCAAATATAAGTAAATAATAGAACATCATAAACTTTTAATGAACCACTTACGTGGAATAGCCTGCATAGAAAAGTCACACACACACAAATAATTGGACACAATATCTCAAAAAAGAATTAGAATATAAAAAATATCACATAGCAGAAATTAATGGTTACAAGAAAACTGGTAGATAAAATTAAAAAGAAGTTAGAAAATAAGAGATCATTAAGAAATATAACTACACTTTTTCCAGAGAAAATAGTTGAGAAAAAGTTTTGCAGATTTAATTTTAATAAATTATCGGTTAACCAGATATTAAACCTGTGTAAAAAAAAAATACAATCCCAGTCCGGTTTTTCAAAATTTTAATACTTTAAGAGATAAATTAAAATATAGTATTGAAATTATTGATTTTAAAAAAAATGTTTTGGGATTTATAAGATCAAATGCGGTGTTTGTAATAAGTTAGATCAAACAAAGAGGAATGCGGAGGTTAGATTTAAAGAATATTTATATCAAATTAAAAATAAACAATGCTGATAAATCCGATTTAGCGTATCATTGTGTTAATACAGGACACACTTTTTCAATTAAAATGATCTAGGTGTAATTACGTCTTCAAATTGTAAGACTCTTAATATGATAGCTATGAAACTATTTATATGAAAAAAAAAAAAACATAATAGCTTACTTAATACTGATTTAACATCCCTTAATTACAAACATTTAAAATTTATTGAAGATAGTAGTCCTGAAGCTTGATTTTGTAACCTAGGATATATTTATTATATATACAGATTTGGTATTTTGACAATATACTTGTATGTGCACATGATGATGTTAGCATAGCTAATGAAATGTACACTTCTCACAGGAAAAATCGGGACACCAGCAATCCAGAATTTTAAAATTTCTTGGTTGTAAATGCAACTTTCGGAGGACATATTCACTTATCATAGCCATAAATCACTTAATTATGTATATTACTGCGATCAAAGGTAACGACTAGAAATTTAAACAGAAAAAAATATATAGAGAGAAAAAGGTTTATGTATAGAAAAAAACAAATCGGAGTTTCGGTGGCGGCGTTTCCTTTAGAAATACCAATGAAAAAGAAATACATAACAACAAAAAGAACTCTTGAATAGACGGCTTCATTTAGAAATAAATGTATATGTATTTAACTTGTTTGATCTTATGTAGAGATAATTCTTTTTTAAGAAAACATATGGTGATGGAATTTTATTATTTAATATTATGTTACTTGTTAGTGCTGCTTTAATATTAGTTACTTAGTTCAATTTATGCTCGCGAGTTAGTTTAGCAATAGACAATATGTCAGTCAGCCTCCTCAGTTTTTGGGATAATGTGACTTTCGCAGATTTATTGACTACACTATTGTTGTATTAATTACTATTGTTGTTTAGTATTCTTAAATATTGTATTACTATAAAGTTTTCTTCTATCTAAAAAATTACCAAAACCAGGTTTAAGATTATTTATAACATTCTTAAAGCAATTAAGTTCACAAAGAAATTATTTATTTTATTAACCCTCCGTTTATTGTATTTTCAGGAAATATATCTTAGCTATCGCCTGTGTAATCTGACGTCGTTCATCTATTTTCTTGAAATATGACCAACACTTGGTCTCTTTACAAACCGTCTTTATGTAGCACAGGTTTATTAACAATTATTTACAATATTATTGAATTTATAATACATAACAAACATTGTAAGAAAGCATATTGTTCGTCAATCTCAGTTAGTGCTAAAATATTTATTTTGAATTTGATACATTTAATACTTTTTCGTTGCTACTGCCTGAAGCTGTGTTACAGACCAAAAGTATTAGCTATATTTCAATAAAATAGAACGACATTGGATTACACAGGCGATAGTTAAGATATATTTCTTGAAAATACAATAAACGGAGGGTTAATAAAATAAATAATTTCTTTGCGAAATTAATTGCTTTAAAAATTTTGTAAATAATCTTAAACTGTTTTTGGTAATTTTTTAATACACAGAAAAATATTTTGTAGTAATAAAATATTTAAGAATACTAAACAACAACAATAATGAATACATCAATAATAGTGTAATTAATCAATGTGAAAATCAGATTGTTCCAAAACTCAGGAGGCTGATTGACATATTGTTTATTGCGAAAGTATTACTTTCGGGCATAAATCAAACCAAGTAACTAACATGATAGTAATAGGTGATATAATTTTAAAATCCCATCGCCATATGTTTTCTTAAAAAAAAGAATTATCTCTACATAACATCAAACAAGTTAAATACATATATGTGTATTTCTAAATTGTGCCGTCTACTCAAGAGGCCTTTTAGTTGTTATGTATTTTTTTTTCGTTAATATTTCCGTATGTGTTTATTTAATGTATAAACCTTTTTCTCTTTATATATTTATATTTCTATTTAAATTTTTAGTCTTTACCTTGGATCGCAATAATACACACAAAAAAGTGATTTATGGCTTTGAAAGCTGCATTTACACTCAAGAAATTTTAAAATTCACCATTGCTGGTGTGCCGATTTCTCCTGTGAGAAGTGTACATAGTGTTTGAAGGTTAAAAAACTGCTGTACGACAGAAGTTGGTGTTTCGTGTGTTAGTTACAAAATCTGTGTCTCAACAACTTATTTAATTCCGTTGCTTATTGTTTTGTGTGGAATGAGTGTGAAGCAGGCCTTGGTGTTGATGAATTTTTAAATATATGGATGCATTTTATAGAGCAGATGATATTACCTAACATTCCAGCAGATATACTGATGAAAGGAGAACTATTATGATGTACACGAAGAAACGCTGTTATGACCAATGCTCTATTATTAAATGTAGTAGTTGCTTATAACTTAGTAATAGAGCAAAAATACCTTGAACCTAGTCATACATACATGAAAGTGGACTCGATTTACGTGACCATGGAACGAAAACTCAGAGATAAAATTATTTACTAATGTACCAGGGGATTATGTACCTATATGTCACAAAGCAAGAAAGAACCCTACTCTCTACGAAGTAAAATATCTGACGTATGATTTTTTTTTTTTAATTTTTACTCAATTTAGCGTTATAAAACAATCCGTCCAGGTAGAGGCAAAGGTGATTTGAGAGTCAGATATTCGTACTATGAGGTACACAGCTGAAGGTGAAATTTATTGCAAAGCCAGCTTCGTTGATGAATAGAAAACAAATCCTCAACGGAGAAACATCAAAATTAACACACATTCTTGGGAAGAACTGAAGCAGCTATACCTAGAAAGACGTTAAATAACTGCTAAAAAACCTTGAAGCAATTATGCAAACTGCCGATAGACTACCACCAATTTTATGATGATTTTCTTCATGAATAGAATTTTTTTTTCATTTTTTTACCCAGAATTATTAATAAAGTTACTTTCCGTATAAGATGATGTGTTTCATTGCACTAAACTGTTAATTCCATTATTGACCCTTCGTTAGTGTGGTGGGGTATGCCATACCCCAGCATGTTTGCCTACATACTGGGGTATGGCATACCCCACCACACCAACGAAGGGTTAAACTAACTTAAAACATTGATAATCAAAAAAAAACTGAAAAATACGGCATAATACTTTATAATTTTTAGTGCTAGAATACTTATGCATTATTTAAAATGCATTTCATTAATTGTTATCAACAATAATTGTTGCCTCTCCTATAAATAAAATTGGTTAAAATGAAGCAGATTAACACCTTAAGAGGATGTAAATATTTGGTCTACGGCGACCAGTCAGTGGATTCACATTCATTTTGACAATCTTCACCCAGCATGTTAATTTACTTAGCTTATAATCAGTATTCTGGGCCTCAATGAACATGTTTCAAATTAATAAGTATAGCAGTTTCGAGCAATCATACGTAATAAAATGTAATTAGGAATATTTATTAGGACAAATTAATAATTACCTACGTTTCTTCCCAAAGCAATATACATTACCTATTATTCCTTATTTGATTAAAGTCTACACAAGGATTTTCAACTCAGGTGGTACCTACAACCATTTCAATATGTATTAATCACGCAATATAATGACATTTTAAAATGAAATATCCATTCATCTTGGTAGTCAGCTCCCCCTTTCATGGTCAGAATCAACATAATACAGCTTATCATCATTAATTTAATTGCCACTTAAGTAACATATTTTACTATTCCATGTAACTCAAATTAGAAATGTTGATATTCTGTATTGCAATAGCACCTTATATAAATCGATTTTAAAGGAAATCTGTTATATTGGAAAAGTAAAATAAAAACTACATGAGTTGGGGTTGCGGTGGCCATATGAACTTATTTCACCGCTACCCTTGTAGATATATCGTGATGTACTGTGTCCTGGAAGTCGCCCTGTTAATTAGATCTATCACCTGTAAGATCGATTCCTTTATTTCCTAATAAAATGTAATCAGGAAAATGTATTAAGACAAATTAGTAATTACTTACGTTTCTCCTTAAAGTAATATACGTTACCTATTATCCCCTATTTGATGTGTGTTTTAAACTTACGTGGTACCTGCAACAATTTTAGTACGTTGTTATTCACGCAAAATAATGTCATTTGAAAGAAGACAATGCATTCATGTTGATAATCAGCTCCCTGCTTGTTTTTTCATAGTCAGTTTCAACATACAGTTTATCATCATTAATTTAATTGCAACTTAAGTAACATACTTTACTCTTTCATGTAACTCACATTAGAAATAATGAATATTGCAATAGCACTCACATAAAAACATAAATAGATTTTGAACAAAATCTGTTACATACGGAATATATTGGAAAAGTAAAATAAAACACCTACATGTGTAATTGAAGGTACTATGAGATTCAAAATGATTGTCGTAATAAAAAAAAACTGTTTCCCGGAAAAATTTATCTATACTTATTACCAATTTAATGAGCTAAGTTAGCTACATACAAATTTCATACATTAAAGGAATTTTCTTGACATTTAGCGACATTGGCGTTCGTGTTGTAGTTACCTTTCGATTATTTATCTTATAATTTTTTTCAAACCGTTTATATTTACATCTAATATCACCAACAATAGTATTTCTGAATACTGTAAGAAAATAAGGGAATTTATCTGTGGTAATTAGCTCAACAAACAGGTAAAAAGTCAATATTAACATTAAGTGAAATAGTTTATTACATTTTATAATTTTATAGGGTTATCATACAGTTCAGCGCAATGAGCTGTCAAAAGAAAGTTACATTTCCATCCCTATAAAGTTTCTACGGTACAGAATTATTACCATTAGATCACGATAGGCGATTGGTATATTGTCATTGGTTTAATAACAATTTAAGGACGGTGTTTTGCTAAACAAATCTTTTTCTCCGATGAGGCCTGATTTATCTAATAGGCTATATCAATTCACAAAACTATCGTATCTGGTCTGCAGAAAATCCACATGAATTCGAGAAGCGCAATTGCATCCCATAAAAGTTGGAGTTTGTTTAGCTATGTCCAGGCATGAATAATAGGGCCAATTTTCTTAGAGGAACTGTAACAGCCCAACGTTACCAACAGATCTTGGAATTGTTTATTGCAGAGTTACAAGAAAATGAGCTTGAAGCAGGTTATTTCAGCACAAATAATGCTCAGCACATACTGCTCGACAAACCTGCCAATATCTTCAAACAGTTTTTTTGCTGACAGGTCGTTAGAGCACAAAAGATGGCCACCAAGATCTCTTGATCTAACCCCATATTAGATTACTTCATGTTTGGCTATCTAAAAAATAGGATCTATAGAAAACATCATGCCATAGAAGAACTGAGAGATGCAGTTTTGTCACTTAATAATTATACTAATTGTAATGTTATAATTTAAAGTAATAATAAATTTAGTTAAACACCAGTTAGTACTGAATTATAAATCATAATTTAGTAAAGTTAAATTAATTACATTTCATTTTTACAAGCAGAAACACCAATCCATAAGTCGTTTTATTATATGGAGTTCAAATATAGGTTACGTTTTCCGTATTTAATGAAGATCCGTTTACTTTCTTGTGTTCCAACATTGACTTAGTTCAAACTTTCATTACAAACACGCGGCATATACCTACATTAGTTTGATGTTACAGAACAGCACGAGCACTATAGTACGGGACAACAACCAACGAACACATTTTTGACAGAAATTTCGTCATTGTCCCAATTGTCAAGGCTTGTACTGGCTGATGGCGCCATTTTTGTTCCGAACAACTTACTCCTATTTCCGAGTGGAAGCAAGAAAAATACATACCAAGCATACACACCTTGAAAATACTTGCTAAACATTAACTGCTACTGTTGTCTAGATAAAATTTTCCCTTCTCTGACATTACTGCTTATTTTAATACCAACGCTTTATCCGGGCATCTGTTTTCACATCACTGTCCACTGTTGATTTTACAATTAGGGTTTTTCGATGCATATATAATACTACTCTTACCGCCATCGTAAAATAACACGTGCGTCATGCGTCAAAAACGGTTATTAGGTTTACCGAATAGAGCGCATGCTTATTGTAGTGTGCAAAAATCAATAAAAAAGTGAAGTTAGGTGACGTAAGATCACAAAATAAATAAAAGCAAATATTTCGTGTGTATGGTTTGATTTAATTATAAAACGGATATTAATCTATTGGGCCCACATTTATATTTTATTTTATTATTATTTTATACTAGCACCCTACTAGCACCCCAATAACTATAAATAATCGCGGCAAATATGAATTTTACCCCCGGGCATATAAATAAGTAGATGGTCTGAGAATCGGACGCTAGAGGTGTTAGTTTTGCAATTTATATTTATCCAAGTTATTTTACAGAATGAATGTACGTTTAGAGAGTTATTCTTTATGAATGCATCTATTATACTTTATCGCTATTTAATTAACGTACCTACTAAACAGAGATATGCTATAATCGATGATTTTTATTGATGATTTATAAAAATTCCAATTCTATGATTTATTATAAAAAGTCTGCATTTGCACTTGGTTGCATACCTATAAAATTTCCTAGTATTATGTCTCATTTCCAAAAGCAATCTGAGATTTCCTAAAAGCAGGGAACGAAAAAAAAAATTAAATTCTTTCCTAGAAATAAATTCAGGAAATTTGAATTCTGCTAATTCTTTCCTTTTTTTCTATTTTTTATCATTTTTTTTGTTACAAATATATAGTTTGACAGTTCTAACCATTATAAGATATGTACAATAATATAATGTCTAACAATTATATTTTCTATATTGATTCGACAATCAACGAAATAGAAAAAGTTCAAGAGCGACAAAAGCTTATATCCGACATAAGCTAGCGTATTTGTACTTCTACACTTCGATAAAAACAAAATTAAGGAAAATACCTTAAAAGTAAAACAAGATAATAATAATGTTGCATATTTTTTTTTTGTAAAGATCCCTGCCAGTGAACCAAATTCAAATTTCGCGCAGTAACTTCAACATTAAAGCATGAAGTTACCTACGATTTTGTATTACATTAATGGTTATTTGAATACCTTTAAGTTGAAGTTATTGAATATAATTGCGAAAGATTTGAATTTTGTTTACCGGGCTGCGATTGAAACTTGTACTGTAATGTTTTAAGTTACATTATAAGCAATATGATAAAAAAATATTCTTGTTCGGTACGCCATCGACTATCCTACGAAAACAGTAAACAATAATTTTGGAAACAAATATGAGCTTATGTTTTTCAAACATCATGGTATTTCTGAGAGTGAATTTAAAAAAAAAGAAAAATTTATAGATTTTGTTGATGGGATTTTAAAATTATATTACCTATTACTATGATGTTAGTTACTTACAAGGGAACACCGGCGAGTGTCCCCCTCCGATTTCGATGAAACTTAACAGATCGAAAGAGTACCTTAAAATAAGAGACACGTATTTTTTTTTTATCGGCGTATCCGCACGATTTTGGGGTACAGCCCCCTCCAAAATTTGGACGATTTTTCAATTTTTGCAATTTCCTAAATTATAACAGATATTAAATGTTCTCTTAACATAATTTGCAGCATATTGCATGGCCCTAAGGGTGGCGTTGTCCGTATTCGCAAAAAGTTAATAAGGGGGACGGGGTACCCCGTACCCCCATTTTTTTACATTTTTCTTTTTCTTATTCATCAAAGAAAGCCGATTTTACATAGAATACGATGATGTATAACAAGTTTAGAAAATAATAATTGAAAAATAGAAAAATAATAATAAAGCTTCAAAATTAATAAACTTTGTCTACTGATATAAATCAAATGAATATAACAGAAATAAGTTTTTATCCTTAACATAATTTCCAGCATAATACATGGTCTCAAGGTAGATATCTTCATAAAAGCTAATAACGGGGACGGGGTACCCATACCCCCGCATTTTTTTAATAAAATTTATTCATTATTCATCAAAAAAAGATCGCTAACAGACATAGAAAACAATGGTAATAAATTTGGAGGATTAATAATAAAAATAATTGTAATAATAATAATATAGTACATTAACAACAATTATTTGTTATCGTTACTCCGCTGCTCTCCTTACTTAATATTCTTAATTTAGAATTGGTATCTGCTCGACAAGCTATGGTCAAACCTTTCTTTCTATGCCTACTAACTTATACTATATACTATACGAAACTTTTATCGGTGGTAGCAATATAAATCGTTTTATCAATTGCAGTTAGTGACTGCGTTTTATATATTTCCTTAATAAAATGTTATTCATTCTTAGAATACCATAATCCTTTAGTGCGTATATATGAACAAATTTGCTACACAGGACGAAGGATTAAATAATACATACATATATATTTTTTAATTTATTTCAAGTTTTTCGTGCAATGTAGGTGTACAATGTAAGTATTCAATGGAGCATAAATATACTAATGTGTTTGTAACGATTATAACATTTCGGAAACAATAGAACAGAATTAGGAAAACATTATAATGCTTATAAATGTTTAAATACATGACATACTGTAATGCGATTATTGGTATATATGTATTGCAATAGCGAACAAAATTAATATACACACAGTAATTAAGCTATGTAACTATTACAGTAGTGATAGTCTGTGTAAAAGTGTTTAAAACACAGATTTTGTTTGCAGGCATGAACAACCGCACAATAGCTTGGTTTATTGCAAATACTACACAAGGGTGTAGACTGCGCATCTTTGTTAAAACAAAACTCTACAGGATTTTTTAAAGGGCCCAGTCTTTCCTCAAACGTATCCACTCTTATACCACGAGTACTTGAATATGTCGAAAAATCTTGGGGAAGAAAACTGATTATGGGTTAGGGATTGCAACTTAATAATATTATTTCTCTGATGTAAATCTATGTCGTAGTTCATAAGAATCACTATATCCGAAAAAGTTCTAACAAAATTTTTCCACAGTCTAAAACCATATACATGTAGAGGTTGTACCATCGCTGTCGCTTGTTTTGGTATATTTAAAATGTTCAAAGTTTTGTCTTTTGGCACTAATTGCTGAAGTTCGGCAATATGCTGGAAATTATGTTAAGGATAAAAACTTATTTCTGTTATAGTTCATTTGATTTATATCAATAGACAAGTTTTATTAATTTTTGAAGCTTTATTATTATTTTTCTATTTTTACAATTATTTATTTTTTAAACTTGTTATACATCATCGTCTTCTATGTAAAATCGGCCTTCTTTTGATGAATAAGAAAAAGAAAAAATGTAAAAAAATGGGGGGTACGGGGTACTCCGTCCACCGTTATTAACTTTTTGCGAATACGGACAACGCCACCCTTAGGGCCATGCAATATGCTGCAAATTATGTTAAAAAGAAAATTTAATATCTGTTATAATTTAGGAAATATTTGCAAAAATTGAAAAATCGTCCAAACTTTGGAGGGGGCTGTACCCCAAAATCGTGCGGATACGCCGATAAAAAAAATACGTGTCTCTTATTTTAAGGTACTCTTTCGATCTGTTAAGTTTCATTGAAATCGCCGCCGGTGTTCCCTTGTTAGTTTGATTTATGCCCGAAAGTAATACTTTCGCAGTAGACAATATGTCAATCAGCCTCTTGAGTTTTTGAACAATGTGATTTTCACATTGATTAATTACACTATTATTGATGTATTCATTGTCGTTGTTGTTTAGTATTTTTAAATATTGTATTATTACAAAATATTTTTCTATGTATTAAAAGATTACCAAAAACAGTTTAAAATTATTTACAAAATTTTTAAAGCAATTCATTTCCCAAAGAAATTATTTATTTTATTAACCCTCCGTTTATTGTATTTTCAAGAAATATATCTTAACTATCGCCTGTGTAATCCAATGTGGTTCTATTTTATTGAAATATAGCTAACGCTTTTGGTCTGTAACACAGCTTCGGGCAATAGCAACGAAAAAGTATTAAATGTATCAAATTCAACAATAAATATTTTAGCACTAACTGAGATTGACGAACAATATGTTTTCTTACAATGTTATATATTATAAATCCAATAATATTTAAATAATTGTTGATAAACCTGTGCTACAGAAAGACAGTTTGTAAAGAGACCCAGTGTTGGCCATATTTCAAGAAAATAGATCAACGACGTCAGATTACACAGGCGATAGCTAAAATATATTTCCTGAAAATACAATAAACGGAGGGTTCATAAAATAAATAATTTCTTTGCGAACTTAATTGCTTTATTTAAGAATTTTATAAATAGTCTTACACCTAGTTTTGGTATTTTTTTATAGATAGAAGGAAACTTTATAATAATACAATATTTAAGAATA
Source organism: Protaetia brevitarsis (assembly GCA_004143645.1). Classification (NCBI taxonomy): domain Eukaryota; kingdom Metazoa; phylum Arthropoda; class Insecta; order Coleoptera; family Scarabaeidae; genus Protaetia; species Protaetia brevitarsis. The sequence continues at coordinate 63,243 of RXPK01000349.1, forward strand.
TTAAACAACAATAATAATTAATACATCAATAATAGTGTAGTCAATAAATTTGTAAAAATCACATTATCCCAAAATTGAGGAGGCTGACTGACATATTGTCTATTGCTAAACTAATACTCGCGAGCATAAATCGAAGTAAGTAACTAATATCAAAGCAGCACTAACAAGTAAGATAATATGAAATAATAAAATCCCATCACCACATGTTTTCTTAAAAAAGAATTATCTCTACACAACATCAAACAAGTTAAATATACATATATATTTCTAAATGAAGCCGTCTATTCAAGAGTTCTTTTTGTTGTTATATATTTTTTTTCATTGATATTTCTAACGGAAATGCCGCCACCGAAACTCCGATTTGTTTATTCTATACATAAACCTTTTTCTCTCTATATATTTATTTTTCTGTTTAAATTTCTAGTCGTTACCTTTGGTGCAGTAATATACATAATTAAGATGATTTATGGCTGTGATAAGTGAATACGTCCTCCGAAGTTGCATTTACAATCAAGAAATTTAAAATGCTGAATTGCTGGTTGTCCCGATTTTTCCTGTGAGAAGTGTACATCGTAGGATTGCAAACGACTGCGCGAGATTCAATATTTCCAACCAAAGATTCGTGTGTTCTGGTGCATTCCTTTAAGAGAAAAAAAAAACACGATCTTTTTTTGCTCTAATTGCAACGAGTTTCTTTATATTATCCTCAAAGGCTTTGTCACTAGTCCTAATCTGCGACTGATTTTCCAACTCTCCTCATTTAAAGCGAAAATTTAACGTATCACCTGATCCTGTATTTGATGATGCATATGCGCTTTCATATCATCATCATTTTTCCTTGAATTAATTTAACGTTGGAGAGCAAATATTGCTACTGTAATTACTAAAGGATTGGTCCAGATGTTGTGTTAATGTCAGGAAACAATGGTGATATAGCAGCCGACAAGATATGTATTACTGAGTTATAAAACAGGCTTTTTTAAACGACTTTCAAAAACTTTCATACTATTTTTTTGTAAAATAAAGAAAACGAAGTATTTTATTGATATAAATTATAACGTAACAATAATAACTGTTGGAAGACTAGGAAGCAATCACTTTTTTGGGATATTATTAACGAAAAAAAAAAAAAAGGAAGTTTATGTCTTTTTTTATCACTTCCTTAAGAAAACATCAATTAAACAGAACTTCCGCTTTATCTTTTATCGAACACTCTTGAATAATGCATTATTTGTAAGAGAAAAATTGAAAGTGGAATTCTTCATTTTATGGAGATTTCAACAACATAGAGAAAAAAAATCATTTAGAGTTGTGTAACATCGCTGACTCACAAATCTGTAACCTTTAACGAATATTATATCGATGAGAATTTAGAATACATTATGAACGTTGATCTTTTACTCTCGTAAGTGCTGCTCTAGCATTTATTTGCAATTTGTGAATGATTGTTGGTTGTTTGACATTTAGAATATGTCGATGACATCATTGGCTTTGATATTACATGTGCTTTTTGTTTATGACGTTTATTGATGATTTCATTGTCGTTTACTACATCGTAATGTTATATAATTAAGGCGTGGTTTAGGACATAACGTTTATTTTATTTTAGCTGGTATCCCCTTGGGTTTTCTGATGATTTATGAATGTCAGAATTGTCAATAGATAGAATATATGAGTTTACATTTCTGTTTAGATGGAGTTGGAAACTTTATCTATTTTGTTTTAAGTTGTAGCCCTGTGTGACTTTAGAACTGTCATTTCCAATTTTCGCTTCGCTTAACTTTGTGCCTAGAGCAAGAGACTAGGAAAAATAAGCAGTGGACCAAGCGAACTATGTACTGATATGGAAGCACTTGCGTATACAGCTGTGGGTAATTCAGAATCTATTCCTATTGGCAACATTCAAATTTCCCACCATAATTTTGAGTAACTTAAAACATTCAAATCTGAATTACCAACGATTTTGTATTACAATACAATCTTGACCAGTAACTATAAATAATCGCGGCAAATATGAATTCTACCTCCTAGCATATAAGTAAGTGGATGGTCTGAGGATCGGATGCTAGGTGTTATGCGGTTTATATTTATCCAAAGTTATTTTACAGAATGAATGTATGTTTGGAGAGTTGTTCTTTATGAATCCATCTAATATACTTTATCGCTATTTAATTAACGTACTAAACAGAGATACACTATAATCGATGATTTTTATTGATGATTTATAAAAATTCCAATTTTATGATTTATTATAAAAAGTCTGCATTTGTACTTGGTTGCATACCTATAAAATTTTCTAGTATTATGTCTCATTTCCAAAAGCAATTTGAGATTTCCTAAAAGCAGCGAACGAAAAGAAAATTAAAATCTTTCATAGAAATAAATGCGGGTTTGAATTCTGCTAATTCGCTCCTTTTTTCTATTTTTTAGAATTTTTTTGTTACAAATATATAGTTTGACAGTTCTAACTATTATAAGATATGTACAATAATATAATCTACCACAATTATATTTTCTATATTGATTTCACAAACAACGAAACAGAAAAAGTTCAAGAGCGACAAAAGCTATGTCTGATGCTAGCGTACTTGTACTTGTACACTTTGATAAAAACAAAATTGAGCAAAATACCTTAAAAGTGCAACCAGATAATAATAATGTTGCATATTTTTTTTTTGTAAAGACCCCTCCCAGTAAAACAAATTCAAATTTCGTTCAGTTATTTTTAGTAACTTCAACATTAAAGCATGAAGTTACCTACGATTTTGTATTACATTAATGGTTATTTGAATACCTTTAAGTTGAGGTTACGAAATATAATTGCGGAAGATTTGAATTTTGTTTACTGGGCTGCGATTGAAACTTGTACTATAATGTTTTAAGTTACATTTTAAGCAAAATGATAAAAAAAAGTTCTTGTGCGATACGCCATCGACTATCCTATGAAAACAGTAAACAATATTGTAATGTCTATTAGTTTAGGTTTCGTATTTACCGCCATTAATATCAGGTTGGTAACGGCTAAAAAAAACTTGTAACCATCTTGTAACTGTCAGTTGATTGTTAATCATTGATTTTGTTAATAAAGATCACTAAGGAATAGTACAAATATTTTTGGAAACAAATATGAGCTTATGTTTTTCAAACATCATGATATTTCTGAGAGTGAATTTAAAAAAAAAAATTTATAGATTTTATAGATACACTTTTTTAATGTTTTCTGATATTTTTATTTCAGTTTTTAGCAAGACAATATTCTTTCGCTGTTAACTGCAGATATATTGGCAAGAATTAGCAAAAAAAAATAGATAAATTAATATATCAAGAAACAAAGATTATTTTAAATGTCCACTGGTCCACTAAAAGCAAAAAATATTTTATCACCGCAAATAAATCAACAGTGGTAAATAAGATATAATGTGTGCTATGAAAAAGTTAATAGGCATTTGACGAAATAAATAAAAGCAAATATTTTCTGTGTAGTTTCGCTTTAACACAAAAATATGTTTTAATTTCATTATAAAACGAATATTAATCCATTGAGCCAATATGTGTGTTTTGGTTTTTGTTTTATTTACTAAACTGTTGCTTGCTTTGACTCCTTTAATATTCATTTTATAATAATTTTGCGAGATGACAATTCATTTATGAATGCTCTACCTCTTCGCTGCGCGCGCAGTTAAACCACTTTCATTCGTCTCGCACCGACTCTTCGGTTATCTTATATTTTTACGCGTTTGTGTAAAGGAAAATTCGACTTACGTTTAATCACGTCAGATTACGTTTAATATTTGTTTGGTCGTACACTTTTTCTAAAATCAGCCTAGCTGGGACTTCTATAGTACGCCAGCGGAACTATTCTTTGCCCGTATTTGGTATTTGGTATATGTACATAAGTGACGTTTGTAATGCATGTTATCACTTCGAGAAACTATTCTTTATTTATTTGAAAAAGGATTTACAATTCGTAGGTACATAAGTTTCTGCCATTACAAATTCTCTAACTTACTTCTCTATTGTTGGCGCGAAAGCTAAGCGTCCTTAAAATAGCGCGAAATTTGAAAACTTAAAAAAAACTATAACATTCGGCCATTCCTACGAAAATGACGTCCACGTCATGGTACATACTAACAAAATGTTATAATAGAAAATACATCAACTAAGAACATCTAGATTGCAAAATTGAACATTCATTGTACAATAAATTAGTCTACAAGTCTAAATAATATGAAAAACAAAAGCATTGCTTGGAACATTTAACATTTAAGTTTTGGTATTAACTTTAATCGGTCTACTGCCACAATGGCTTTGTACAATCGTCCACTTTGTTGTTCACCTTCTATGTCCTGTACTAAGTATCTATCACCGGGAATCACCTTCACTATTTCATATGGTCCACGGTATTTCGTTTCTAATTTGTGACTTGTGCCACTTGCAGCTTCTGGTTGCGCTCGAACTAACACTAGGTCACCGGGTGCATAGTTGTAACCTGGTCTTCTATGCTGATCGTATCGGTCCTTCATCTTTGCTCTATTCTCTTCCAACAATTGCTTCACATTGTCTGTATCTTCATCAGTAGTCGTTTTCTTGTTTAACTGGTTGATTCGGCAGTAAGTGGATTTTCCTGCGGACCCCGTACCTTATACGTGAAAATAATATCTGCCGGAGATTTCTTGGTAACTTTATGAATGCTGTTATTTATAGCCCATTGGACATCTAGAAGAGTAGAACACCAATCTTGACTCTCATAGGTTTTACTGGACGTGGCTAAACACGTTATTATCATGCTATTTGCACGCTCTACCTGTCCGTTCGCTCGCGGTGTAGCTGTGGCGGTCTTCACATGTTGGATGTTGTGTTCCTCACAAAACTTGCCAAACACTTGGGAAGTGAAAGCCGTGCCTCTGTCTGTGATCATTTTAAGTGGTTTTCCATAATGAGACATAAATTCATACAAGAATTTAATAACTGGTTCTGCTTGAGTATTCAAAACTGCTTTTAAAACTACATATTTACTGTATCCATCTTCTAATACTATTACATGTTTGCGTCCCGAAATAGATTGTATGAATGGCCCCAAATGGTCAATATGTACACATTCAAATGGCGTATTACCTTTGTCTAATGGATGTAGATAACCGGGTTGCTTACCTCTCGGGGTTTTATAAAATAAACAGTTAATACATCTGTTCACGCATGATTCAACAGCTGATTTCATTTTTGGAAAATAATAACAATCTTTTAATCTCAAAAGTGTCTTTTCAATTCCGAGGTGTGCTAAAGAAGTGTGAGTGTCCAATATTAATTGTAGTCTTAGATCAGGGGGTACATATAATCTGAATTTTCCTTTAGTGCACCGATACACTCGTCCATTTATTAACGTAAATTTTTGATGAGTTTCTTGGTCTCCTGCTTCCAACTTATCCCTAATAGTTGTTACTTCTTCACAATTTCTTTGCAGTGCTGCTATCCAATCAGTAGAAACATTTATATGTAATACTGGAAGTCCAACTAGTTCGGTATCTTTTCCTTCTTCCACAGGGTATCTGCTTAACGAATCTGCAACGGTATTAATCGCGCCAGCATGGTATTCCACAGTATAGTCGTATTCGGACAATTTAACAAACCATCTGCCGATTCGCGGGCTCAGGTCGCGTTTGTTTTGCAACATTTTTAAACTATTACAATCTGTTCGAATGGTAAAGTGAATTCCAATTAAATACACTCTGAACCTCTCGACCGCGTTCACTATAGCAAGTGCTTCTAATTCATATGAATGATATCGTGCTTCCTCAGGTGTGGTTTTTCTGCTGTAAAATGAAATCGGGTGCAGTAACTTATCGGGTTGTCGCTGATACAAAACACCACTGAGTCCAGCTTGACTAGCGTCCGTGTGTAACTCCGTCTCAGCTTGGGGATTGTAGATAGCTAGTATTGGTTCACTGCTTAATTTCTCTTTGATTTCCCTAAAAGCATGTTCTTGTTCTGTGGTCCACTGAAATTCTGCTCCTTTCTTTAACAAGTTTGTCAAGGGGCTAATCAAAATCGCAAAATTCTTTACAAAGCGTCTAAAGTAACTCGCAAGTCCAACAAAGCTACGTACTGACCTTACATCCCTGGGTTGTGGATAATTAATTATACTGTTTAGTTTTATTTTACCTGGTGCTATTCCGTTCTTACTAATTTCAAAACCAAATAATCAATCTTTGTTTTAAAGAAGTGACACTTATCCAATCTTAACGTTAAATTGGCTTCCCTTAAAGCCTCTAAAACTTCCTTTAAATTCTTGATCTCCTCGTCGATACTTTCTGAAGGTATTATTGTATCATCTAAATAGCAGAGTGCTACAGAATATTTTAAGTTGCCCAAAATCAAATTCATAAGTCTTTGGAAAATTGATGGTGCATTACATAAACCAAATGCCATTCTTTTAAACTGATACGTACCATCTGGAGTGATAAATGCCGTCTTTTCTTTTGAATCATCCTCCATTGGCACCTGGTAATATCCACTACGTAAATCTAAACTTGTAAAATACTTTTTATTATGCAATAGGTCTAACTGATCGTCAATTCTTGCCAAAGGGTAATGATCTTTTACAGTACATTTATTTAATGATCGATAATCTATACATAACCTTACGTCTCCAGTTTTTTTCTTTACCAGCAGGCAGGGACTGGCATATGGGGATGTAGAATCTTCAATTATATCAGCTTCTTTTAATTCATCTACAATTTCTCGTACCTGTTTTCTTTCATGATGCGATAATCTATAAGGTTTATAATAAATTGGCTTATCAGATGTTAATTCAATTTTCATTTTGATTTTGTCAGTAACACCTAATTGATACATATTTCGTGCTATTACATCTTTATATTCATTTAAAACATTTAATAACTTAGTAGCATCCATACCTGTCAATTCCGTGTTTATTTCTTCTATAACAATATCCTCTACATTTACCTGTCGACTGTTGTCTTCCTCTGATGGTTTTTCTTGATATTCCTCACATATCCCTCCTCTTGTAATTCTCTGACCTCGTTGAACTTCTAAATCTGAGCCTGATATGTTCAATATTGGCAACTTGCTTTTTCCATCATAATCAGTTTGAATAATGCATCTGGGAATTGCTCTTCCATCTCGCAGACCTCCTTCAACACACAGTTCATAATTTGGCAAATCACCCTGTACTGTAACATGTCCTAAATAGTTGTTTGGTATAACCGTTTCTTCTTGAGCCCACAACTCAGTCTTATTCCTATCTTCACATCTTGCTAATTCTAGGTGACAATATTCAATTTTTAATTCGTGAGGTTTACTAGTTATAACTATATTCGGTTGCTCTGTAAATGGGTGACCAACAATTAGAGGTATGCTTTGAGATTCTTTAGGCACAACATGAATGGGAACTTTGGCTGACACATCATCTATCGTAAGGTTGGCAGTAAATAACCCTAGTGGCTTCACAGTTCCATTGCCATATCCAACTAATGGCGCTGTTTCTGCTTCATAGTAGGAGAATCCTATGTCGCTAACTACATCTTCCTTCATCGTTATGGCACTACTACCTAAATCTACATAAGCTCTCATTTGTTTATTATTGACAAACGCATTTTTGAAATATTTTGAGTGGCTACTGCTATTTGTTTTGATATTTAAAATTACAGAAGTGCTACTCACTTCATTTGTTTCGTTTTCTTTTCTCTTGCTAGGACAGTTTCTCGCAAAGTGACCTGGTGTCTTACACCGAAAACAAACAACCTGCTTCGTCTTATGCTCTTGCACACCTTCGGTTTTCTGTTCCGATTTAACCATATCCTTCTGTGCTACTGGTGGTACTTTATTTTTCATGTTCATGATATGTTTAGCTCCAGTTTTAAGATCATTCAATAATTGAGTTGGTCTCTCGTACCTTGACAGTGGTCCTAAATAATCCCTGAATCTTGCATTCTGTAAGCCATGCACTATCCATTCAATTGTTTCTTTATTTCCCATCTTGCACTTGTTACATCTGGCAATCTTCTCAAAGTAATACTCAACTATATCTTGTCCTTGTCTCCATTTATAATTTTGAGCGGCTTAATCTCTGCGTTACGCAATCATCTTCAAAACCAAATGTATCTCTTAAAACGGCACACCAATCCATCCATGATTCCGGTTGTACATCAATGCTATCACGCCACGTTTTTGCTACTCCCACAAGCTTTGATAGTCCATAATGTCTGATTGCAACATCGTCCCAATCGTATAATTCAGCATAAGTTTCAATTTTTCTAATCCATTCATTTATACTAATCGAATTTTTCACTGGATCAAAATCTGGCAGAACTTGCTCTATGTTCTGATAATATCGGGGCATATTACCTGAATCAAGTACATACTGTACATTTTCCTGGGTTTCATTGGTATTTTCCACTGACATTTTCGCGTTTACTCTTTCCTAATTACTTCTAGTCAATTCCTTTGTACTGATGTTACTCACAATACAAAAATTCACCAAGTACTTTAGGTTAGCTCCATAAACAATATCAACTAAATAACTGCTGAATTCCCTCGCGTATATCTCCTGTGATATGCACGTTCTCAGGCGTAAAATGCAATAATATCCCACTTCTGAAATTGTTATCACTTCGAGAAACTATTCTTTATTTATTTGAAAAAGGATTTACAATTCGTAGGTACATAAGTTTCTGCCATTACAAATTCTCTAACTTATTGTTGGCGCGAAAGCTAAGCGTCCTTAAAATAGCGCGAAATTTGAAAACTTAAAAAAAACTATAACATGCAGGTATGTACTTGAATAAACCGCGAAAGATCGGGAGAAATAAAATAAAACAACACGTTTTAATATAAAGAACAAGAGCAGTTGTAAATTTGCCGTGTTCTAGCTAATAATTGTGTTGGTTTCGATTTGTTTCTTGCTACACACACACATGCGTTTTGGTGCTGCATTAAGCATGCGCGTTCATTGGTAAACCTAACCGTCGTCGATACGTGACTATGTACTGTTTTAAAATGGCTGAACAAGCGATGCAGATCACGAGTGCCTAGCTTTCCCTCAACATTTAAGAAGAAAATAAGTGACAAAAACTATTGATACAGTGTTGTAATAGTCAAGTGGCAGACATAACAGTAAACAAGGTGATTTTTTCCTGATAAAAAGTAAGCAATGATTAGTTTTATACTAATATTTCAATTGACTTTCAATTGCAAGTTGAAAATTCCTGTATTAGAGTTTTATTACATCTAAAGCGTTTTCCATTGCACATGTTTCTAGTGTATGAAGTAATTGTAAATAAATATTAATCACATGTTAATTGCAACTAAGAAAAATGATGACAAACTACACGCTGATATTGTTCATGATAATCAACCAGGGAACTGATTTCTAGCATGAATAGATTGCTTTCAAATTAATGTGACTGTAGGTACCTACAATCATATTTATTTTTTACAGGTATACGTATAAGTTAAATAAATACAACATGATTATTCTGGCAGAACGTAGGCATGCAACAAGAGGATGTTCCAATGGATTTTCTTCAAGTGTAAAACACTTTCGCCTGCTCCAAATAAATTTTCGAATGATCTTGGAAGTGGTAAATTCAAAGGTAACAATTTTAAATTTTATAAAGTCGAATTTCTGCTACAAAAAGAAAAAATATATATAGGCGAGTTCTTTCTAAAAATGAAGAAATCTAGACTGTATCTTGTGGAACATTTACGAAAAATATGCTATAAATTACAGCAAAAAGTAAATTTAATCACATTTAAATTTATTTTCATTCAAAGTATTTGCATTATTTTCTATTAATTTAATAATTTTCAATTATTCCATTAAAAATTACCGTAATTATGTATGGATATGAAATATGCAGGATGAAATTACTTTTGATATTAGTTACTTACTTGAAATAATGAATTACTTTAATTTCCAGTAGCGTCGAATGTCTACTACATAGAATTAACTTAATGTTGTTTTTGAAATTTGCCAAAATGTTGACGAAAGGCTCTGCTCCGATATGCCATTGAAAAGTGCCCCTAAAGCTATAGGGCTGAAATTAAAGTAAATAAGTACTACTATCACACATACTGTAAATACCAAAAAATAGCTCAATCGATGCCACCCCATTCGAGATATTAGTATAAGGGTGGAAAAATTCATTATTTTTGCTTAGGAATTACTTAAGCTATCACGTTCAAAAAAATTATGTAAGTAAACACCGATTATGGGCATTCTATAAAAAATCAAGAACTAATTCCCCCCACTCAGTTCAAAGTTATTATTATCTTCCTCTTTTTAGGGTTGGTTTTTTTTTGAGTTTGCTTTAAGGTGCCAACTTGGCTTTTTGTTATATTAGACCGTATGCATTTAGGTTTATTATATATTTTTTTCAGTTTTTTTCTGCGTGGTAGAACATGTAAATAAAAAATCAAATCCCTTTGAATGATTTTGGTAGAAGCAATTTGTTATTGGTTATTTTAGGGTTAAAATAATTATTCATTAATTCGATTAATTTCAGGATTATTTGTATAAATGTTTTCAGCTCTATTAGTTATAAAAGCACCGAAATATACAAAAGCATATTGTAATAATAAAATAATATTTAATTCCGTACACTCAGTTCAAAGTTATTATAATTTTCCCTTTTTCAGGGGTGATTTTTTTTGACTTTTTATTATATGTACACTAGCGACACTTTCTAATTGTACGACCTACAGCATAAAACAGAGCCTAAATGTGTAGCATGGGTAGTAGACGACTTATGCATTCACTGCCGTCTTCGAAATATGTAAACACAGATGTGCGGTCTCGGTGTTTTTTTGTAGTAAATCTACTTTAAATGTAAGGAAGAATGCAGTAAATAAACATAGAAAAAAACATTGATCTTATAAAATAGAGAGAATTAAATACATCAAAGGCGCATACTTATGCCTGCCGACCTACCTTGGTTAGCACAATTCGAATTTTTTCATTTACTTACCTTAAATATTAATTGTATACAAACAGATGTTTGTTTTCTTTACAAATCCCTACAGCTTTACCAAATATGTTTGTGTTTTTAATCCAAGTGATTCACAATATGTGTTTTCATAACTATTTTTAATTCGCCCCGGCTCCTTTTTTCGATATTAACATAATGAATAATTAATATTTATATAAACTAATCATTAATTACTAATTTAAACCTGCATTTTGTATTTATAGCTATCACTACTGTTCAATTTAGCACTAATTCAAATTTTGTATTTCCTTTTGAAAAAATTATTGTGAGACTTTTGAGGTAAATCTTTGAAACTAGGGAATTTATAATCGAAATATTATTTTATCTTGCTATTATAATATTAATGGAAACATACCATTACTATAACTAATAAAAAATATTTCTGACGAGTGTAGAGCTTTTCCTTCTAATATCTGATAATCTGATATAAAAATCATGGTTTTGAATGTATCCTCGCCATATCTCCTTTATTTATTAATGTTAAAGAAGGAAGCCGGAGCGAGTTAAAAAAAAATGATATGAATCATCATGACATTAATTAGATTAAAAAATATAAGCATTATTTGGTAACGCTGCAGGGAAAACAAAACATGCATTTCTGTCAATAACGAAATTACTACAAATTTCTCTGCATTTAATAAATTAATTGGCGCAACCCCACTTCACGAAAAGTGTGAAGTAGTAATAATCCTTATTACTATATTGTTTAATATCTTGCATAGGGCTGTCGCAATCTAGTTATGCATTAACTAGATTGAATGAAACACTTTTTTCATGTGTTCAGTAATATTGAAAAAAGTGTTTCATTCATAACGGAGGTGTGCTTTACTGATTTCAGTATAGCTAAATACTTTAAATGTCTTCATGCGATTCCATTTTGATAGTTTAATTATTATTTGCATACGTATAAAATGAATAAAAGTAATAAACCCATTGATATTGCTATTTATTGTATAATTAACATGCCTTTGGTTTATTCCTAGTCATAGTTCAACTGTTAAAATGAAAATACCTTTTAAAACCATTTAATACACTACAGCTATTCGAAATATTTCAAACATCAAATAAATTTATTCCTACGCAAAGATAACAAATACATAAGAGATGCATTCAACTTCGCACATTAATAAATCCAGTCTAAGCTTTTTAAAATAACCACAGAGAGACCGCACATCTGTGTTTACATATTTCGAAGCGGCCAGTTACTGCATAAATCCGTCTACTATCCACGTTAAAGATATGGGCTCTATTTTAAACCTGTTAGGGGTCGTACAATTAGAAAGGTGGTCGCTAAGTGTACATTGAGTTGTATAATTATAATTTGGATTTATTATATATTTCGTCAAGTTCTTTCAATGAAGTAATACAAATCAAAAATAAAACCCCTGATCTTAGCAGCAGCATTGGGTTATTGATTATTTTAAGGATAAAATTCAAATTATTCATCGATCGAATTAAGGATTATTTATATGTACATTTCAGCCCTAGTATCTATAAAAGCATCGACATATAAAAAAGAATATTGTAACAATAAAATAATATTTAATTCCGCACACTCTGTTAGTTATTAGTGAAGTTATTTTCTCCTTTTGGGGGATGTTTTTTCAAGTTGGATTTAACAATTAGATTTGATTTTTTGTTACCTATAAATTTATGCGTTTTGGTACAATATATGTATATGTTTTTATATGATATAACATATTAACATAAATCAATCAAATCTCTGTTAGATATTTATTGTTCTAGTAACAACATAATTCTATCCACATTTGTTTTTGCAACAAGCTATGTATTTATAGTTGTTATGATTTCCTTAATGTTGAACAGAACCGCTATTCGTATTTTACTGTTGTTCTTACTGCCAAATAGATACATACATTTATTATACATATTTCTTTAATCAATGTTCTGAGACGTGCATAATTTGTTTTAATGTGACAATTATTTGATTGTGAGAGTTTGGAGACTGTTGTTTAATGTAATTTCTTTATGTAGAATAAACAACAGTGCTATAGAAAATAAGTTAAAATATGTTCTCACATAATCGCGGTGGTTTGCTAATAAAAATATCTGGAAGAAAAAAAAACTTAAACAAATAAATAAACGATGAAGATGATAGAAATACTTATTTGGAGCTGTTCATTTTTCCCAGAGGAATCAGTGAAGGTTGCAAATCAAGAGCATACTTCGCAGTTCATATGATATCACTGCAAAGAATTTATTAGAACAAAAGTATATAGTAAACCCAAATGCAGGCATTATTATACAGCAAAAAGTCAAGTTGGAACCTTAAATTCAAAATACCACCCCCAAAGGGAACTTTGAACTTCATGTACGGAGGTAAATATTATTTTATATTGATTATGAATACATATATGTTAATACTAAATGTAACAACAGATAATATATTATATAATAACATATTACTTATTATTATTTATTCTTACAGAAGTATTTTTTATAGCTAAATGCTTTCATAACTACTAGGGCTGAAATGTACAACATATAAATAATCCTGAAACCGCTCGATTATTTTCCTTTTTTATTTGCATGTTCTACACACAGAGAAAGAACTTAAAAAAATATATAATGAACCCAAATACATACATTACTATATAACTAAAAATCAGATTGACACATTAAACTCAACTCAAAAAAAAACCCTTCAAAAAGGAAACATAATAACTTTCAACTGCGTGTACGGAACTAAATATTATTTTGTTGTTGTAATTTTCTTTTTTTAATTTCGATACTTTTATAACTAATTGAGCTGAAACATTTATACAAATAATCCTGAAATTAATCGATTAATAATTATTTTAACCCTAAAATAACCAATAACAAATTGCTCCTACTAAAATCATTCAAAGAAATTAGATTTTTTATTTACATGTTCTACCACACAGAAAAAAATTGAAAAAAATACATAATAAACCTAAATGCATACGGTCTAATACAACAAAAAGCCAAGTTGGCACCTTAAAGCAAACTCAAAAAAACAAACCCTAAAATGAGGAAAATAATAATAATTTTGAACTGACTGGAAGGAATTAGTTCTTGATTTTTTGTAGAATGCCCATGATCAGTATTACTTACATAATTTTTTTGAACGTGATTAGCTTAAGTAATTCCTGAGAAAAAAATATTGAATTTTTCCACGCTTATCTAATATCTCGAATGGGCGGTAGCATCGATTGAAGCTAATTTTGGTATTTACAGTATGTGTGACAGCAGTACTCAATTTGCTTTTAGATTTCAGCCCGATAGCTTTAGGGGCACTTTTCAATGGCTTATCGGAACAGAGCCTTTACGTACAAATTAATGTTAATGGGAATTGCAACATTCATTTTTTTGTGTCGATTGCCTATTTTTTGGTTTGTATAAATGTGATATTCAAATAAAGATTAAAAAATGTTTCAAATTTCTGTTATTATTCATATTGATGAAGGTATACACTATACATGCAGCCTATAATGTTTCAGCTATTTATCGAATGACCATTCATATTTTCACATAGTCAATTATAAGAAACTTAAGAAGAAAATTACTATTGTAAGGTGGTTTAAATAAAAAGTTATATCAATAGTAACAATCAAGATGTCCCAGTGGACTGGTTCGTCAGATTTCTTCGAAGTGTTTGTAAGAATTTTATTTTAAAACTTACAGTACAGTTACAGCCGATTATTCTGAGAAAATATCCTCGGTTTTATTTTAAGTTAGTAAAACCAAATACAATATAAATATATATACGCGCAAAGAATAGTTCCGCTGGCGAGAACAAGAATTTTTTTTTATCATTTTGCTTAAAATGTAACTTAAAACATCACAGTACAAGTTTCAATTGCAGCCCAGTAAACAAAATTCAAATCTTCCGCAATTATATTCAGTAACTTCAACTTAAAGGTATTCAAATAACCATTAATGTAATACAAAATCGTAGGTAACTTCATGCTTTAATGTTGAAGTTACTCAAAATAACTGCGCGAAATTTGAATTTGGTTTACTGGGAGGGGTCTTTACAAAGAAAAATATGCAACATTATATTATTATTATTTGGTTGCACTTTTAAGGTATTTTCCTCAATTTTGTTTTTAACAAATTGTACAAGTACAAGTACGCTAGCATCAGACATAAGCTTTTGTCGCTCTTGAACTTTTTCTGTTTCGTTGTTTGTAGAATCAATATAGAAAATATAATTGTTGGACATTATATTATTGTACATATCTTATAATGGTTAGTACTGTCAAACTATATATTTGTAACAAAAAAATGATAAAAAGTAGGAAAAAGGAGAGAATTAGCAGAATTCAAATTTCCCGCATTTATTTCTAGGAAAGATTTTCATTTTTTTTTTCGTTCGCTGCTTTTAGGAAATCTCTGATTGCTTTTGGAAATGGGACATAATACTAGAAAATTTTATAGGTATGCAACCAAGTGCAAATGCAGACTTTTTATAGTAAATCATAAAATTGGAATTTTTGTAAATCATCAATAAAAATGATCGATTATAGTGTATCTCTGTTTAGCACGTTAATTAAATAGCGATAAAGTATAATAGATGGATTCATAAAGAACAATTTTCCAAACATACATTCATTCTGTAAAATAACTTGGATAAATATAAACCGCAGAACTAACACCTAGCATCCAATCCTCAAACCATCCACTTATTTATATGCCAGGGGGTAGAATTCATATTCGCCGCGATTATTTATAATTACTGATCAAGATTGTATTGTAATACAAAATCGTTGGTAATTCAGACTTGAATGTTTTAAGTTACTCAAAATTATGGTGGGAAATTTGAATTTTGCTAATAGCAATAGATTTCTGAATTACCCACAGCTGTAATACTCAAGTACTTCCATATCAAGTACATAATTCGCTTGGTCCACTGCTTATTTTCGTACGTCTCTTGCCCCGCCGCTTTTTAACTGCCCCTGCGGAGAAGCTACAGTGGCGCCGCTCTATAGTACGCCAGCGGAATTATACGTCTTTGACCATATGTATACTAGTATTATATTTAGTAAAACATTTCTAATTAAAACGCATATCGAAAGAAATACAACATTGAAAGTAAATACAAATACAGGGTGTATCAAATAAAAGAGTAAATTTTGCTTGGGTGTTAACTACACGACATATAAAGCACAAACCCACCGAAACCGGATTTCATCATTAAAGAATAAAAAAAAAGTAAAATTTAGAGCCAAAAATTCTTTAGTCCGGACCTGATGCAAGGAAATGTCATGTTAAGCACCCGCTAAACATGGTATTATGTATAAATACATTGCACTCATTTAGTATTATTCTTAATAGTATGCCGTAAGTTCATTTAACGTCTACTGATAAATAAAGGCCTTGTAAAAATTAGCAAAACTGAGGCATTTTAAATTTCTTCTTTTTATAAAATAAACATTCCTTATTTGTTAAGAGCATTCTACGTAAGGCTACAAAGTATTATTTTTAATATCCTGATAAGACGTTCGAGTTTCACCGGATATGCGATTTCAGTAGTTACAAAAAAAGTAAATATTTTTCTTTCGCTTTGTCGAATCGAGAGTTAGTTGTTAATAAACGGTCCCACATGATTCTGAGTTATTTCTTTTGGATTTATTTAATCATATAACGCAAAATGAATTGAATCGAATTACACAGAAATAAATGTAGATACAGAAACTTTGCAAACACGCCTTTTTACCATGATGTCGCGCGAAAATGAATCTATTGTGTCATTTGTATTTCCTCCCGTCTCTTCGTAAATTAACATGATATCTGTCAATTCCTGCGTTGTGTAGCGCTGCATTTTTATACACATGCATTCCAAGCGGCGATCCACACAAAACTAACAGCGGTAATGGCTGAATGATAGTGGTATGTGGGGGTATACTCGGGACAGCATTTAGGTTGAGCACAGGTGCGGCTCTAGCCCACGGCATTTACAAAATATAGTTTTTTTCTCGTTAATGCTTGCATTAAGACTTTTTGATCGTATATGATTACAGCTGCTACATATTATTATATTTACCTCTATATCTGATACACCCTGTATAATAGTATATTTTCAACCAAGGGAGGAAAGTGCTTAAATGAAGTTTAAGTTAAGTGTCCACTTTCCTCCCTGCTGCAAAACAATAATATTATACATCTATTTTGTATTCAAGGGGAATGGAACAAAGATAATAGTTGAAAGTATTAGTTACGTACAGTAGACTGCTCTTACTTGCATTCTTGCACAAAGGTCCTAAAAAAAATAATAAAACAGACGAACGGAAATTAAGGGAGATACCTATCTTAAATGCAGCCTAAATATTTTAAACATCGAACACTTATTACACAAGTTCGTAAGCAACATACATATAAATCAAGAACAAACTCCTCTAAAATGTCTAGTCTAATATAGTTATTATGTATTTCAGGGTGCACCAATAGTCACATAGGTTTTATTGAACAGAATTTTAAATATTTAAAAACTGATTGTGTTTAAATATATGGAACCTTAATATAAACTTGCAGCAAATGATACAAATTCATTAGATCCAGCAAAATTGTAGTGCTCCATTTAAAATAAGATAGAGTTGATATCAACACCCTTTATACCGATATCTGAATATATCTGAATGAATATGATTGAAAGTATAAGCATGATGATTTACCACAGTTCTGATATGAAGTTATGATGTGAACAATTACTGACTTTAAAATGTCGTTTAGATGAATATTATTTTTTACGGCAAATGATTAATGGCACTTTTTTTTACAGGTAACGGGTTCATCAATGGAAAAGTGAAATGTGTGGAAACGTAGGTATTTAGCATTAACTTGCATTTTGGTTTCGAACTTAGCCAGTGAAATGTTAGAGGCTAACAGGTATTTTACCTCCTGCCTGATTTGTATCAGAGATAATTAGTAATATTTTGTGATTGTCACTCTGAAGGCAATTTCAAAATAATTTTTGATACGAATAATTTTTTTTTTTTCAAAAAATATACTGTGATTCATTGTTCAACAAAGGGCGTAGCCTCATTTTTTTTTTTAATTCAATAGTTTTTTTCCGATTTTCTAATTATTCGAAGAGTAATATGGAGTCAAGGGGTAAAATTTTGAAGCTTGCAGTATACTTATGGCCGACCATGATCTACTCAAAGATAATATCCGCAGTTTTATTTTAAGTTGGTAAAAAAAGTTTCTAATTAAAGGTTAAATCGAAAGAAATGACAATATTGAAAGTATATACAAACATTCAAATATAAATAATATTTTACATCTATCCTGCATTCAAGAGGAAAGATAATAGTTGAAGATATTGGTTACTTAACAGTAGATGACACTTATATTTACTTGCATTCTTGTACAAAAGTTCTAGATAAAAATAGAAGGACACACAATGAAATTAAAGGAGGTACTATGAGATTCAAAAAGATTGTCAAATCCGCTCCTATAGATAGTAACAGGGTGTAGGTATATGCCGCGTGTTTGTAATGAAGGTTTGAACTAACAATAAGTCAGTGTTGGAACACAAGAAAGTAAACGGATCTGTCATAAATAAGGAAAACTAACCTATATTTTAACTCGCATTATATAAACGACTATGGATTGGTGTTTCTGCTTGTAAAAATGAAATGTAATTAATTTAACTGTACTAAATTATGATTTTACAATTCAGTACTAACTGGTGTTTAACTAAATTTATTTATTACTTTAAATTATAACATACAATTAGTATAATTATTAAGTGACAAAACTGCATCTCTCAGTTCTTCTATGGTATGCATGCGGTTTCTATAGATCCTATTTTTTAGATAGCCAAACATGAAGAAATCTAATGGGGTTAAATCAGGCGATCTTGGTGGCCATTTTTGTGCTCTAACGACCCTGTCAGCAAAAAAAACTGTTGAAGATATTGGCAGGTTTGTCGAGCAGTATGTGCTGGAGCATTATCGTGCTGAAAATAACCTGCTTCAAACTCATTTTCTTGTAACTCTGCAATAAACAATTCCAACATCTGTTGGTAACGTTGGGCTGTTACAGTTTCCTCGAAGAATATTCGCCCTATTATTCGTTGCCTGGACATAGCTAACCAAACGCCAACTTTTACGGGATGCAATTGCGTTTCTCGAAATTCATGTGGATTTTCTGCATACCAGATACGATAGTTTTGTGAATTGATATAGCCTGTCAGATTAAACCAGGCTTCATCCGAGAAAAATGATTTGTTTAGCAAGTCATCGTCCCTTAAATTGTTATTAAACCAATGACAATATTCCAATCGCCTATCGTAATCTAATGGTAATAATTCCTGTACCGTAGAAACTTTATAGGGATGAAAATGTAACTTTATTTTGACAGCTCATTGCGTTGAAGTGTATGATAAACCTATAAAATTATAAAATGTAATAAACTATTTCACTTAATCTTAATATTGATTTTTTACCTGTTTATTGAGCTAATTACCACAGATAAATTCCCTTCTTTTCTTACAGTATTCAGAAATACTATTGTTGGTGATATTAGATGTAAATATAAACGATTTGAAAAAAAATTATAAGATAAATAATCGAAAGATACTAGAACACGAACGCCAATGTCGTTAAATGTCAAGAAAATTCATTTAATGTATGAAATTTGTATGTAGCTAACTTCGCTCATTAAATTGGTAATAAGTATAGATAAATTCTTCCGGAAAAGTTTTTTTATTACGACAATCATTTTGAATCTCATAGTACTTATCCTAATGCAGCGAAAATATTTCCAACATTGATCATTTACTACAGGTTCTTAAGCATCAAAAAAGAAAAACATAAATCGAGATCAAGTTGTACAAACTTATCCAGAAGAAAATGTCCAAAATGGTTACGTATTTCAGGGTGCACCAATAATCTCATAGGTTTTTCTTTTAATTTACATCATTTTCAAGCTACATTTATTGAACAGAATTTCAAATATTTAAAAATTGATTTTGTTTAGACATACGGAATCCTAATATAAACTTACGGCAAATGGTGATACAAATTCACTAGATCCAGCAAAATTGTAGCGTTCGATTTAAAATAAGATAGTTAATATCAACAGCCTTCATACAGAAAATGCTATAAAGTTGTAAATATTCTCCTTGGTTTGATCAGAGTGAATGATTTTGATTAGAAATATAAGCATGATGATTTACCACAGTTCTGATATGAAGTAAATGATGTGGATCAATTACTGACTTTTACAATGTTATTTCGAAGAATTTTATATTGTACGGCGAATGATTAATGCCGTTTTTTTACAGGAAACGGGACTATCCTTCGAAGAAGAAGTTAAATGTGTTGAAATGTAAGTATTTAGGATTAACTTGCGATTGGTTCGCCCAAATGCAACCAAAATATTTCAAACAATGATCACTTACTACACAAGTTTCTGAGCAATATAGGTAAAAGACATAAATCAAAAGCAAGCTGTTCAAATTCCTCGAAAATGTCCAATAAAGTTACTATGTATTTCAGGGTGCACTAATAGTCTTATAGGTTTTTTTTTATTTTACTTCATTTTCAAGCTATTATTGAACAGAATTTCAAATATTTAAAAAAGATAGTTAATATCAACAGCCTTCATACAGAAAATGATATAAAGTTGTAAATACTCTCCTTGGTTTGATCAAAGTGAATGACTTTGATTAGAAGTATAAACATGATGATTTACCACAGTTCTGATATGAAGTAAATGATGTGGATCAAATACTGACTTTTACAATGTTATTTTGATGAATTTTATTTTGTACGGCCAATGATTAATGCCGTTTTTTTTGCAGGTAACGGGATTCTTCGAAGGAGAAGTTAAATGTGTTGAAATGTAAGTATTTAGCATTAACTTGCGTTTGTTTCGCCCAAATGCAACCAAAATATTTCAAACAATGATCACTTACTACACAAGTTTCTGAGCAATATAGGTAAAAGACATAAATCAAAAGCAAGCTGTTCAAATTCCTCGAAAATATCCAATAAAGTTACAATGTATTTCAGGGTGCACTAATAGTCTTATAGATTTTTTTTTATTTCACTTCATTTTCAAGCTATTATTGAACAGAATTTCAAATATTTAAAATAAGATAGTTAATATCAACAGCCTTCACACAGAAAATGCTATAAAGTTGTAAATATTTTCCTTGGTTTGATCAGAGTGAATGACTTAGATTAGAAATATAAGCATGATGATTTACCACAGTTCTGATATGAAGTAAATGATGTGGATCAATTACTGACTGTTACAATGTTATTTCGATAAATTTTATTTTGTACGGCGAATGACTAATGCCGTTTTTTTTTGCAGGTAACGGGATTCTTCGAAAGAGAAGTTAAATGTGTTGAAATGTAAGTATTTAGGATTAACTTGTGTTTGGTTTGCCAAAATGCAACCAAAATATTTCAAACAATGGTCACTTACTACACAAGTTTCTGAGCAATATAGGTAAAAGACATAAATCAAAAGCAAGCTGTTCAAATTCCTCGAAAATGTTCAATAAAGTTACAATATATTTTAGGGTGCACTAATAGTCTTATGGGTTTTTCTTTTATTTCACTTCATTTTCAAGCTATTATTGAACAGAATTTCAAATATTTAAAATAAGATAGTTAATATCAACAGCCTTCACACAGAAAATGTTATAAAGTTGTAAATATTTTCTTTGGTTTGATCAGAGTGAATGACTTTGATTAGGAATATAAGCATGATGATTTACCACAGTTCTGATATGAAGTAAATGATGTGGATCAATTACTGACTTTTACAATATTATTTCGATGAATTTTATTTTGTACGGCGAACGACTAATGCCGTTTTTTTTTGCAGGTAACGGGATTCTTCGAAGGAGAAGTTAAATGTGTTGAAATGTAAGTATTTAGGATGAACTTGCCTTTGGTTCGCCCAAATGAAACCAAAATATTTCAAACAATGATCACTTACTACACAAGTTTCTGAGCAATATAGGTAAAAGACATAAATCAAAAGCAAGCTGTTCAAATTCCTCGAAAATGTCCAATAAAGTTACAATGTATTTCAGGATGCACTAATAGCATTATGGGTTTTTCTTTTATTTTACTTCATTTTCAAGCTATTATTGAACAGAATTTCAAATATTTAAAAAAGATAGTTAATATCAACAGCCTTCATAGAGAAAATGATATAAAGTTGTAAATATTCTCCTTGGTTTGATCAGAGTGATCCTTTGATTAGAAATATAAGCATGATGATTTACCACAGTTCTGATATGAAGTAAATGATGTGGATCAATTACTGACTTTTACAATGTTATTTCGATGAATTTTATTTTGTACGGCGAATGATTAATGCCGTCTTTCTTTGCAGGTAACGGGATTCTTCGAAAGAGAAGTTAAATGTGTTGAAATGTAAGTATTTAGGATTAACTTGCGTTAGGTTCGCCCAAATGCAACCAAAATATTTCAAACAATGATCACTTACTACACAAGTTTCTGAGCAATATAGGTAAAAACATAAATCAAAAGAAGCTGTTCAAATCCTCGAAAATGTCCAATAAAGTTACAATGTATTTAGGGTGCAGCTAATAGTCTTATAGGTTTTTCTTTTATTTTACTTCATTTTCAAGCTATTATTGAACAGAATTTCAAATATTTAAAATAAAACAGTTAATATCAACAGCCTTCATACAGAAAATGCTATAAAGTTGCAAATATTTTCCTTGGTTTGATCAGAGTGAATGACTTTGATTGGAAATATAAGCATGATGATTTACCACAGTTCTGATATGAAGTAAATGATGTGGATCAATTACTGACTGTTACAATGTTATTTCGATAAATTTTATTTTGTACGGCGAATGACTAATGCCGTTTTTTTTTTTGCAGGTAACGGGATTCTTCGAAAGAGAAGTTAAATGTGTTGAAATGTAAGTATTTGGATTAACTTGTGTTTGGTTTGCCAAAATGCACCAAAATATTTCAAAAACAATGGTCACTTACTACACAAGTTTCTGAGCAATATAGGTAAAGACATAAATCAAAAGCAAGCTGTTCAAATTCCTCGAAATGTTCAATAAAGTTACAATATATTTTAGGGTGCACTATAGTCTATGGGTTTTTCTTTTATTTCACTTCATTTTCAAGCTATATTGAACGAATTTCAAATATTTAAAATAAGATAGTTAATATCAACAGCCTTTCACAGGAAAATGTTATAAAGTGGTAAATATTTCTTTGGTTTTGATCAGAGTGAATGACTTTGATTAGGAATATAAGCATGATGATTTACCACAGTTCTGATATGAAGTAAATGATGTGGATCAATTACTGATTTTACAATATTATTTTCGATGAATTTTATTTTGTACGGCGAACACTAATGCCGTTTTTTTGCAGGTAACGGGATTCTTCGAAGGAGAAGTAAATGGTTTGAAATGTAAGTATTTAGGATGAACTTGCTTTTGGTTCGCCCAAATGAAACCAAATATTTCAACAATGATCACTTACTACACAAGTTTCTGAGCAATATAGGTAAAAGACATAAATCAAAAGCAAGCTGTTCAAATTCTCGAAAATGTCCAATAAAGTTACAATGTATTTCAGGATGCACTAATAGCATTATGGGTTTTTCTTTTATTTTACTTTCATTTTCAAGCTTTATTGAACAGAATTTCAATATATTTAAAAAAGATAGTTAATATCAACAGCCTTCATACAGAAAATGATATAAAGTTGTAAATATTCTCCTTGGTTTGATCAGAGTGATCCTTTGAGTGATCCTTTGATTAGAAATATAAGCATGATGATTTACCACAGTTCTGATATGAAGTAAATGATGTGGATCAATTACTGACTTTTACAATGTTATTTCGATGAATTTTATTTTGTACGGCGAATGATTAATGCCGTCTTTCTTTGCAGGTAACGGGATTCTTCGAAGGAGAAGTTAAATGTGTTGAAATGTAAGTATTTAGGATTAACTTGCGTTAGGTTCGCCCAAATGCAACCAAAATATTTCAAACAATGATCACTTACTACACAAGTTTCTGAGCAATATAGGTAAAAGACATAAATCAAAAGCAAGCTGTTCAAATTCCTCGAAAATGTCCAATAAAGTTACAATGTATTTTAGGGTGCACTAATAGTCTTATAGGTTTTCTTTTTATTTACTTCATTTTCAAGCTATTATTGAACAGAATTTCAAATATTTAAAATAAAACAGTTAATATCAACAGCCTTCATACAGAAAATGCTATAAAGTTGCAAATATTTTCCTTGGTTTGATCAGAGTGAATGACTTTGATTGGAAATATAAGCATGATGATTTACCACAGTTCTGATATGAAGTAAATGATGTGGATCAATCACTGACTTTTACAATGTTATTTCGATGAATTTTATTGTGTACGGCGAATGACTAATGTCGTTTTCTTTTTTTGCAGGTAACGGGATTCTTCGAAGGAGAAGTTAAATGTGTTGAAATGTAAGTATTTAGGATTAACTTGCGTTTGTTTTCGCCCGAATGCAATCAAATTTATTTCAAACAATGATCACTTACTACACAAGTTTCTGAGCAATATAGGTAAAAGACATAAATCAAAAGCAAACTGTTCAAATTCCTCGAAAATGTCCAATAAAGTTACAATGTATTTCAGGGTGCCACTAATGTCTTATAGGTTTTTCTTTTATTTACTTCATTTTCAAAGCTATTTATTGAACAGAATTTCAAATATTTAAAAAAGATAGTTAATATCAACAGCCTTCATACAAAAAATGATATAAAGTTGTAAATATTTTCTTTGGTTTGATCAGAGTGAATGACTTTGATTAGGAATATAACATGATGATTTACCACAGTTCTGATATGAAGTAAATGATGTGGATCAGTTACTGACTTTTACAATGTTATTTCGATGAATTTTATTTTGTACGGCGAATGATTAATGCCGTTTTTTTGCAGGTAACGGGATTTTTCGAAGGAGAAGTTAAATGTGTTGAAATGTAAGTATTTAGGATTAACTTGCGTTTGGTTCGCCCAAATGCAACCAAAATATTTCAAACAATGATCACTTACTACACAAGTTCCTGAGCAATATAGGTAAAAGACATAAATCAAAAGCAAGCTGTTCAAATTCCTCGAAAATGTCCAATAAAGTTACAATGTATTTCAGGGTGCACTATTAGCCTTACGGGTTTTTCTTTTATTTTACTTCATTTTCAAGCTATTATTGAATAGAATTTCAAATATTTAATGAAGATAGTTGATATCAACAGCCTTCACACAGAAAATGACATAAAGTTGTAAATATTCTCCTTGGTTTGATCAGAGTGAATGACTTTGATTAGAAATATAAGCATGATGATTTACCACAGTTCTGATATGAAGTAAATGATGTGGATCAATTACTGACTTTTACAATGTTATTTCGATGAATTTTATTTTGTAGGGCGAATGATTAATGCCGTTTTTTTTTGCAGGCAACGGGATTCTTCGAAGGAGAAGTTAAATGTGTTGAAATGTAAGTATTTAGGATTAACTTGCGTTTGGTTCGCCCAAATGCAACTAAAATATTTCAAAAAATGATCACTTACTACACAAGTTCCTGAGCAATATAAGTAAAAGACATAAATCAAAAGCAAGCTGTTCAAATTCCTCGAAAATGTCCAATAAAGTTACAATGTATTTCAGGGTGCACTAATAGCCTTATAGGTTTTTCTTTTATTTTACTTCATTTTCAAGCTATTATTGAACAGAATTTCAAATATTTAAAATAAGATAGTTAATATCAACAGCCTTCATTACAGAAAATGCTAAAAAGTTGTAAATATTTTCCTTGGTTTGATCAGAGTGAATGACTTTGATTAGGAATATAACATGATGATTTACCACAGTTCTGATATGAAGTAAATGATGTGGATCAATTACTAACTTTTACAATGTTATTTTGATGAATTTTATTTTTTACGGTGAATGATTAATGCCGTTTTTTTTGCAGGTAACGGGATTCTTCAAAGGAGAAGTTAAATGTGATGAAATGTAAGTATTTAGCATTAACTTGCGTTTTGTTTTGCCCAAATGCAACCAAAAAATTTCAAAGAATGATCACTTACTACACAAGCTTCTGAGCAATATAGGTAAAAGACATAAATCAAAAGCAAGCTGTTCAAATTCCTCGAAAATGTCTAATAAAGTTACAATGTATTTCAGGGTGCGCTAATAGTCTTATGGGTTTTTCTTTTATTTTACTTCATTTTCAAGCTATTATTGAACAGAATTTCAAATATTTAAAATAAGATAGTTAATATCAACAGCCTTCATTACAGAAAATGCTAAAAAGTTGTAAATATTTTCCTTGGTTTGAGCAGAGTGAATGACTTTGATTAGGAATATAACATGATGATGAATTACCACAGTTCTGATATGAAGTAAATGATGTGGATCAGCTACTGACTTTTACAATGTTATTTCGATGAATTTTATTTTGTACGGCGAATGATTAACGCTGTTTTTTTTTTTTTGCAGGTAACGAGATTTATCAATGAAAAAGTGAAAAAAATGTGTCGAAATGTAAGTATTTAGGATTAACTTGCATTTGGGTTTCGAACTTTGCCGAAACAGTCTAGGCGATGAAATGTTAAACGCTAAGGGATATTTTACCTCCTGACTGAATTTTAGAAGATACAATTATTAATATTTTGTGATTGTTACCCTGAAGAGGATTTCAAAATAATTTGTAATACATTTTTTTTTTTTTCAAAAAAATATACTATGATTCATTATTTAACAGAGGGCGGTAGGCCCATTTGTCTAATTATTGGATGAGTAATATCAAATATAATACTAGTATACATATGGTCAAAGACGTATAGTTCCGCTCGCGTACTTTAGAGCGGCGCCACTGTAGCTTCTTCGCGGAGGCAGTTAAAAAGCGACGGGGCAAGAGACGTACGAAAATAAGCAATGGACCAAGCGAACTATGTACTTGATATGAAAGCACTTGAGTATTACAGGTGTGGGTAATTCAGAAATCTATTCCTATGGCAGTAACTATAAATAATCGCGGCAAATATGAATTCTACCCCCTTGCATATAAATAAGTGGACGGTCTGAGGATCGGATGCTAGGTGTTAGTTCTGCGGCTTATATTTATCCAAGTTATTTTACAGAATGAATGTATGTTTGGATAGTTGTTTTTTATGAATCCATCTATTATACTTTATCGCTATTTAATTAACGTACTAAACAGAGATACATTATAATTTATGATTTTTATTGATGATTTATAAAAATTCCAATTTTATGATTTATTATAAAAAGTCTGCATTTGCACTTGGTTGCATACCTATAAAGTTTTCTACTATTATGTCTCATTTCCGAAAGCAATCTGAGATTTCCTAAAAGCAGCGAACGAAAAAAAAAATGAAAATCTTTCCTAGAAATAAATGCGGGAAATTTGTATTCTGCTAATTCTCTCCTTTTTTTCTATTTTTTAGAATTTTTTTGTTACAAATATATAGTTTGACAGTTCTAACCATATAAGATATGTACAATAATATAATGTCCAACAATTATATTTTCTATATTGATTCTACAAACAACGAAACAGAAAAAGTTCAAGAGCGACAAAAGCTCATGTCTGATGCTAGCCTACTTGTACACTTTGATAAAAACTAAATTGAGGAAAATACCTTGAAAGTGTAACCAGATAATAATAATGTTGCATATTTTTTTTTGGAAAAACCCCTTCCAGTAAACCAAATTCAAATTTCGCGCAGTTATTTTGAGTAACTTCAACATTAAAGCATGAAGTTACCTACTATTTTGTATTACATTAATGGTTATTTGAATACCTTTAAGTTGAAGTTACTGAATATAATTGCGGAAGATTTGAATTTTGTTTACTGGGCTGCGATTGAAACTTGCACTGTAATGTTTTAGGTTACATTTTAAGCAAGATGATAAAAAAAAATTTGTTCGATACGCCATCGACTAGCCTATGAAAACAGTAAACAATAATTTTGGAAACAAATATGAGCTTATGTTTTTCAAACATGGTATTTCTGAGAGTGAATTAAAAAAAAAAGAAAAATTTATAGATTTATAGATACACTTTTTTAATGTTTTCTGATATTTTTATTTCAGTTTTTAGCAAGATAATATTCTTTCGCTTTTTATTGTTTTAGATTATTAGTTTATTTTAAATATCCACTAGTCCACTAAAAGTAAAAATATTTTATCACCGCAAATAAATCAACAGCGGTAAATAAGAAATAATATGTGCTATGAAAAAGTTAATAGGCATTTGACGAAATAATAAAAGCAAATATTCGTGTGTATAGTTTCGCTTTAACACAAAATTTATGTTTTAATTTCATTATTAAAACGAATATTAAACATTTTGAGCCAATATGTTTGTTTTGGTTTTTGTTTTTTACTAAACTGTTACTTGCTTTTACTCCTTTATATTGATTTCATAATAATTTTGCGAAATGACAATTCATTTATGAACGCTCTACCTCTTCGCTGCGCGCGCAGTTAAACCACTTCCATTCGTCTCGCACCGACTTTTCGGTTATCTTATATTTTTACGCAAATGGCAATGGAAAATTCCACTTACGTTTAATCACGTCAGATCACGTTTAATATTTCTTTGGTTGTACACTTTTCTAAAATCAACCTAGCTGGGACATCTATAGTACGCCAGCGGAACTATTTCTTGCCCGTATATATATTTATATTGTATTTTGTTATAGTTATACAAGCTTCTAAGCAACATAGAAAAAGATATAAATCAAGAACCAGTTGTTCAAACTCCTCGAATTCAATATGGTTACTATGCATTTCAGGGTACACTAACAGCCTCATAGTCACATTTTTCTTGTATTTCACTATCAAGCTATTTAGTGAACAGAATCTCAAATGTTTAAAAATTGGTCGTGTTTAGGTATATGCAACCTCAATATAAACTCGTAGCAAATGATACAAATTCACTAGATCCAGCAAAATTGTAACGTTCCATTTAAAATACGATGGTTGATATCATCACCCCTTACACCGGAAATACTATTAAATTAGAAATATATTCCTTAGTTTGAGCACACAGTGAATGAATTTGATTAGAAGTATAACCATGATGATTTACCACAGTTCTGATATGAAGTAAATGATGTGAACAATTGCTGACTTTTAAAGTGTCGTTTAGATGAATATTTCTTGTACGGCAAATGATTAATGGCATTTTTTTTTGCAGGTAATGGGATTCTAATACTTATGTCTCTTAGAGAGTTGTTCTAATATTATTGGGTATTGATCGGTAACATTACGCGCCTTAAGGCCGTTTTACACCTAGGTATTTATTGGCCAATTTAAAGTTGTTACGTGTATACACGGATTTAATACGTGTTGTACACGTACCAATTTCAAATTGGCCAATAAATTGCGCAATAAATAGCTAGGTGTAAAACGGCCTTTATCAAAGCAGCAAGAAGGGATTTTACCATCATTTTGAAGTAGGTAATTCATTTGTAAAGATACTGGACGCCTAAATTAATGAAATGGTATTCTTACAGGTTGGTGGTACATTATGGACCAATAAGAGCAGTGATATTTCTTCTACAAGGTAAGACCATAACGAGTAAAACTAATACTAAAAAATAATTATTGCAGATATTTTTTTAATATGATGAATTAAACGCCTAGTTATTTGATTTAAAAATGATAAGTCCTATTATTCTGATACTCAGAAAAAAGGGAAAACATTTAACAAAAACTTAAATTGCTGATTTTTCTTATCCATTCTTCTCTTATTTGGTTCTAGATGCAAATTTATTTTAAGCAAATCTATTTGCTGGTATTTGGTTCCCTACTGGTTGTAATTTTCCATCAACACGTCGTAAAATAACAACGTATTATTATAGATAGGTAAGTAAATATTTTTACTATGGATTTTCTTGTTTTAAGAACATGCCAATGTTTACCACCTAGTACGCGGGCAGTCGGACAATATAAAATGTGTTCAACAAGTGTGTGCAGGACTCCTAAACTGCATCCTATAAAATTTTGTATTTTATAGTAACAGAAGTAGGTCCAAGTAATTTATTTCTTTTCAAAAATAAATAATAGGCATTATATAAATATTTTTATGTTCAACATTAAGTTTACTTGCTTTAACAAAAATTCAATGACAAAGTGTTTTTATTTATAGTAAGTAGAAGTGTTCTGCTGTATTCTTTTAGTAATAGAAATTATTTTGATCGTGTCTATACCCTTTTAACGCAAGGTTCTACGTAACACTAAAAATCCGTTACAAAAATGATCACAGAAACTAAGAAGACTTTTATTATAATGTAAGAATATTGTTAATGATAACTTAAAGATATAGACTAACTGTATCAATTCCCAGTTTACTAGGATGTATGTTTTCCTAAGATACATAAACCAGAGAAGAGCTTTGATACCCATTGTCTCCAATATCAATAGTCCAACTTACTTACTGTCCAAATGGCTATCTGACAAATTCAATCACTTACCTGTGTAACCCCCGGATTTAGCCGTTAAAAATTTATACGCGTTCATTGAAAGATTAAAAACATTGAACTTACTGATAATGAAGTTTTGGTTTCATTTGATGAGAGCTCACTGTTTCCCAGCCGTCCCCGTTGATATCACTTTGACTTATTTAGAAGATTTTCTTGAAAGAGTAATCAGTGGGCAGTAATGAAGTTGATAGTTTTCATTTCTTTGCGCGAAAGCTCTGCATGAAACAAAATTTCTTTCAAATCACACGGTACCTTTACCAACAAACTGAAGAAGCAGCAATGGGTAACAGCTTATCTCCCTTTATAGCTAACCTCTTTATGGGAAAATTTGAAACCGATCTTCAGAATACTTTGGCATATTTTCCACGGGTTTGGGTTAGATACGTCCATGACATTTTTTGTGTTTTTGATACTAGTAAGTGCTCAATTAGAGATTTTCTTGAACAGCTAAATTCAAAATTTCCTTCCATTAAGTTTACCCATGAAGAGGAAACAAACAATAGATTTCTTTTCTCGATATGTTAGTAATAAGAAATAAAAATAAATTAGAAATAGACATATATAGAAAGCCCACTACTAATAACAGATTTATTTCAGAAGATTCAAACCATTGATGGAAAAACACACTAGCAGCTATTAACTTTTTGGTACATCGCTTACTTAATTTCCCTCTATCTACAGAACGATATAATAAAGAACAAAAAAATTATTAAAATCGCTGCATTTAATGGGTTCTCAGAAGACGTTGTATATAATACCATTAGAAAACATAAAGACAAAATAAGAATTAAAAATGTGAGTACGTTAGAAATTAGTGACAGGAAAAATAAGAAATATGTTTAAATTACCATTTTATCCAAGTTACACGAAAGGTCTACAAAAAATTTTCTCTAAATTCAATCTTGACGTAGTTACTACTTCAAATAATAGTCTTAAAAATATTTTAGGTAACCCTAAAGATCAAGTAGATAATTTGGACAAATCAGGTATTTATAAAATATCTTGTAAAGATTGTGATCATGTATATATTGGGCAAACTAAAAGATCAATTAAAACGCGTTACAAGGGGCATTTGGCTCATCTTAAATTTAGAAGGTTTGACAAATCTAGTGTAGCCCTACATATGCTTGAAGAAAACCATAAAATTGAAAATATAAAGTTAGCTAAAAACGTGAACAACTATGTGCAATTAAATTGTTATGAGGGTATGGAAATATATAAAAACAAACATATTTTAATGAATTCAGATTTAGGACCCTTAAATTCTTGTCTTTACGGTTTATTAAGTATAAATAGTAGATTGGACGGAGTTAGGATTAATGACTAGTTAAGCATGACGGCAGTCAGCCATGACCGTGATCATTGTACCATGACCTTTTTTAGGTATAAATTAGGGTAGTTATTTACTTCAGTGTATCTTCTGATGATGATAGCTTTGCTATCGAAACGTACGTCCAGTTTAGTGCAGTTTGTGGTGAGGGGTTTAGGAGTTTACAGCATTACCATGCAGTACCACAGTTTGGAGTATTTTTGTTACAGAATGTACTAAGATAGAATTAAATTACATATTTTAATATTACATGTCTCTCTAGCGTCTTCACGCAAAATTGAAGTTTCCCACAATTATTCTTAGTAACTTAAATAGGTTTTAAAAATGTATGTACTTAGAGGTAGTGGGAGTCAGCTGTCAAAACTTGACTTATTGTGAAATGAAGGTGACATTAGTAGCTATATTATTGTATTTCAAATACAAAAGAATAAATACGAATAATTCACGTGACTGCATTCAAATAACAATAATTATTCAGAAGAAGCAAATGTCGTTCACGTATGTCAAAGACATAACAGAAAAAAAATGCTCTGCAACAAGATCGGTTTGCATCAATGGCAGCGTTGGATGCTTGATGCATCGGCACAAGCGCGGGAATGTATAGATTCATTTTCGCGCGATATCATAGTAAAAAGGCGTGTTTGCAAATTTTCTGTATCTACATTTATTTCTGTGTAATTCGATTCAATTCATTTTGCGTTATATGATTAAATAAATCCAAAAAAAATAACTCAGATTCATGTGGTACCGTTTATTAACAACTAACTCTCGATTCCACAAAGCAAAAGAAAAATATTTACGTTTTTTGTAACTACTGAAGTCGCATATCCGGTGAAACTCGAACGTCTTATTAGGATATTAAAAGTAATACTTTATAGACTTACGTAGAATGCTCTTAACAAATAAGGAATATTTATTTTATAAAAAGAAGAAATTTAAAATGCCTCAGTTTTGCTATTTTTACAAGGGCACCCTGGCTGATTGACCTTTATTTATTCAGAATGACGTTAAATGAACTTACGGCATACCATTAAGAATGAGTGCAATGTATTTATACATAATACCCATATATATAATACTACTATATTGCGGGTATGGCATTCAAAAATTCCGAAATCAAAGGGAGACAGCTATATCGGATATGCCACAACGTTCTGGCTGCATTATGCACATGCGCGAACCTTAAATAAGCATGTATCTTTCTCGCACATGTTGGTCAGTTGTGTTGTTTCATTTCACGTGTTTCTTGTTGACAACTGTGCGTATGTTAACGCTTGATCATTGTTTATTGGTGATATTGTGGTTATATCCATTGCTGTTGATTATTTTATATTATTTTAACTGTCATGAATTAGAATTGAAGTCTGTATAAATATTTAGTTTTTTTGGAATATAAAGATGGTAAGATATTGCTATTTGTGTGGCCATCAACCAACAAAGGAAAACGTGAAGGCTTCTACGCATAGGTAAAGCAAATAGTTATAAAATGAATATATTTTAGTAACAATAAACTTACATTTTCTTCAGATTTCCTAAGGATGACAACAGACGATCTGCCTGGAAAAATGTTTGTGGATTGTCAAATGAAGATGTTGTAACAACTTTATTGATTTGTTCGGCTCATTTTCTTCCAGAGGATTTTATAGAACCAAACGCAAAAATACTTGGGCGAAAAAGTCTCTATTAAAATCCACAGCCATACCATCAATTCCTACAGTAACAGATAAAAGTACATCTACATCGAGAACTGATGTTCATATAGTTAAAGGAACTGGTAAAATATTCTTTTTAATATATCCATTCTATTTCGATATACTGAATGTATATTTTTTTTTTGTAGCGGCTATCAATCATGACGAGATTTTAGTAATAGATGATAGAAGTACCCAGTTTCCTACTGTAGAAACAATGGATATGAATTATGCAGATAATACTTGATTTCTTGAAACTTCAAACATACAACCGACTACCATAGGTCGTACACTACTTCATGTGGACCTGCATGAATATGCCGCCGCTTTTCTCTCATCATCCCGTGATAGCAAAAGATAGCGATGGTTACACGGATATTCACACCTTGGGAAGATGTTCTATAAAAGCATTTATATGGAATAGAATTTTCTCAGTTAACGACTCATTTAATACCCCTGAACTGAATTTATATATTTTGAGTCAAGGGATTTTTAATAATCATTGCATGCAATTATGTAAATTAATTATTGAATGCTATGTATCTATTCGATTGTATCATGAGGGAAAATTATTGGTATTTTTCCAAAATCAATAAATGTAAAAGTGGTTTTTTATTTACCTTTCCCAACTACTTTGCTAGCTTTTAAAAAGAATCCTTTTTTTATCAGTGTTTGTACTATTGTGTTTTGTAAAACAATGTAAATTGATTGAATTTGTTATGGTATAGTTTGAAATAAATTCTCATCATGAAACATCAATGTGTTATTATTTACCGAGTATTTATTACGAATTCATCTATCCACTTTTGTGTATTTACAGAATTAGTACATCTCTTATCGTTATTTATAGAGGCATAAAGGTTTAAATTTCGTTGCATATATCACTATAAAAAAAAGGTCATTCTCTTAACAAATGAGGAAAAATTTGTACTCTTCTTCCAACGAATGATCATTCCATTATTTACAATCATTTGATTATTGAAATCGATTCGATTATGCCCATCACTACCAAATTGCTTCGTTTCGCACATGCGCAAACAATCGTAGAACCATGTCAGACAAAGAAACTCATTTTCTCTATCTCCCTTCATCGGCGAAAATTTTTACATTGGTTTTGTACGGACACGATGGCAATATAGTAGTATTATATATATGATAATACACGTTTAGTGGGTGCTTACATGTCTCTTTGCATCAGGCCCGCGACTAAAGAATCAGCCTCCCTGAGTTTTTGAACAATGTTGTTGTTTAGTATTCTTAAATATTCTTTTTATTTTTTCTTTTTTGGGTATTCCGGTTTTTCTTACTAATTTATATACTGTTTTTACGTTTCGGAATTTTGCTTTTATTCTTTTTTCATTATTTTATTTTAATCATTTAGGTGTTTTCATAGTTATTAACCTTTACGGCGTTGTCAAAATTTCTTTAAGTTACATTTTAAAATTGTAAACGACATCTTTAAACACATTAAACAAATATCGACAAACAAACATATACGTATATAAGTATATGTTTTGTTTGTCGATATTTGTTAATGTTTTAAAGTGTCGTTTTACAATTTTAAAATGTAACTTAAAGAAATTTGACAACGCCGTAAAGGTTAATAACTATGAAAACACCTAAATGATTAAAATAAAATAATGAAAAAAGAATAAGCAAAATTTCGAAACCGTAAAAACAGTATATAATTAGTAAGAAAAACCGGAATACCCAAAAAAAGAAAAAATAAAAAGAATAATCAAACCGGTTAAAAATATTGAAGAAGTTTATATTCTTAAATATTGTATTACTACAAAATATTTTTCTATGTATTAAAAGATTACCAAAAACAGTTTAAGATTATTTACAAAATTTTTAAAGCAATTAATTTTGCAAAGAAATTTAATTTATTAACCCTCCGTATATGTATTTTCAAGAAATATATCTTAACTATCGCCTGTGTAACCCAATGTCGTTCTATTTTATTGAAATGTAGCTAACACTTTTGGTCTGTAACACAGCTTAGGGCAGTAGCAACGAAAAAGTATTAAATGTATCAAATTCAAAATAAATATTTTAGCAGTAACTGAGATTGACGAACAATATGCTTTCTTACAATGTTTGTTATGTATTATAAATTCAATAATATTGTAAATAATTGTTAATAAACCTGTGCTACATAAAGACAGTTTGTAAAGAGACCAAGTATTGACCATTTTCAAGAAAATAGATCAACGACGTCAGATTACACAGGCGATAGCTAAGATATATTTCCTGAAAATACAATAAACGGAGGGTTAATAAAATAAATAATTTCTTTGTGAACTTAATTGCTTTAGGAATTTTATAAATAATCTTAAACCTGGTTTTGGTAATTTTTTATAGATAGAAGAAAACTTTATAGTAATTCAATATTTAAGAATACTAAACAACAATAGTAATTAATACATCAATAGTGTAGTCAATAAATCGGTGAAAATCACATTATCCCAAAACTGAGGAGGTTGATTGACATATTGTCTATTGCTAAACTAATACTCGCGAGCATAAATCGAACTAAGTAACTAATATCAAAGCAGCACTAACGAGTAACATTAATATTAAATAATAAAATCCCATCACCACATGTTTTCTTAAAAAAGAATTATCTCTACATAACATCAAACAAGTTAAATACATATATATTTCTAAATGAAGCCGTCTATTCAAGAGTTCTTTTTGTTGTTATGTATTTTTTTTTTCATTGGTATTTCTGAAGGAAAACGCCGCCACCGAAACTCGGATTTGTTTATTCTATACATAAACCTTTTCCTCTCTATATATTTATTTTTCTGTTTAAATTTCTAGTCGTTACCTTTGATCGCAGTAATATACATAATTAAGTGATTTATGGCTATGGTAAGTGAATACGTCCTCCGAAAGTTGCATTTACAATCAAGAAATTTTAAAATTCTGGATTGCTGGTGTCCCGATTTTTCCTGTGAGAAGTGTACCTTTATAAAAATATACAAGCAACAGTTATTTTAGGTGGTTAAATATATCTAATGAATGTGAAAAGGAAATATATTGGCTGTAATTTATGCATAAATTAGATTTCTCAAATATTACGAAGAAAAACAAAAATGAGAAATTTTCAACAGGTAAAATTTCTAATTATTATTCACTACTGTTGATTAAAGTATATCTATTCCAGAAAAACGGTGTTACCAATCTTCCAGAACATTTTCCTCTGTTATATCTTTCACATATGATGACATTTGCTTCTTCTAAATAATTATTGTTACTTGAATGCATCCAAGTGAATATTAATAATATTCGGCATAATATACTATAAATACAATAATATAGATACCAAAGTCACTTTCATTCGTTTCATTTCACACTACGTCAAGTTTTGATAGCTGGCGGTTTCAAACCAAAGAGACAGTTATTCGAACACTAACGCTTATAACGTTTTAGTTTCGACAATAAAATGCACGGTTTTAAATGTTTATAAATATGGTGTAAGGATATTTGTCTGCAAAAAAGTAGACAATGAAATAATAATTGAAATATAAGGTATTAGAAAAATTGAATATTACGGATCACTACTATGTAACTTTGTTAGATTGGTTGCCTACCTAAAATGATTCCTCCATTCCCATTTAATTTTTAACACTATACATATCACAACAAATTACAATTGTTGTACCAAGAAACAAAATGATTTACCACAGTTCTGATATGAAGTAAATGATGTGAACAATTGCTGACTTTTAAAGTGTCGTTTAGATGAATATTTCTTGTACGGCAAATGATTAATGGCATTTTTTTTGCAGGTAATGGGATTCTAATACTTATGTATCTTCAGAGAGTTGTTCTAACATTATTGGGTATGGATCGGTAACACTACGCGCCTTATCAAAGCAGCAAGAAGAGTTGTAAGGCAATTCTTATATTTTACCATCATTCTGAAGTAGGTAATTCATTTATAAAGACCCTGGACGCCTAAATTAATGAAATGGTATTCTTGCAGGTTGGTGGAACATTATGGACCAATAAGAGCAGTGATATTTATTCTACAAGGTAAGACCATAACGAGTAAAACTAATACTATAAAATAATTATTGCAAATATTTTTTTTTAATATGATGAATTAAACGCCTAGTTATTTGATTTAAAAATGATAAGTCCTATTATTCTGATACTCAGAAAAAAAGAGAAAACATTTAACAAAAACTTAAATTTCTGATTTTTCTTATCCATTCTTCTCTTATTTGGTTCTAGATGCAAATTTATTTTAAGCAAATCTATTTGCTGGTATTTGGTTCCCTACTGGTTGTAATTTTCCATCAACATGTGGTAAAAGAACAACGTATTATTATACATAGGTAAGTAAGTATTTTAAGATGAATTCCTTGTTTTAAGAACATGTCAATGTTTGCCACCTAGTACGCGGTCAGTCGGGCAATATAAAATGTGTTCAAGAAATGTGTGCTGGACTCCTAAATTGCATCCTATAAAATTTTGTATTTTATAGTAACAGAAGTAGGTCTAATCTATTTCTTTCAAATAAAAAATAGGCATTATATAAATATTTTTATGTTCAACATTAAGTTTACTTGCTTAAACAAAAATTCAATCACAAAGTGTTTGTTTATTTTGACAGTAATAAAAGAGTAATTGCACGGCAAATAATTCTGAAAACAATGTTATAATATAAACCAGTTAAACTAAAGCAGAATGTACTAAGATAGAATTAAATTACATATTTTAATATTACATGTCTCTCTAGCGTCTTCACGCAAAATTGAAGTTTCCCACAATTATTCTTAGTAACTTAAACAGGTTTTAAAAATGTATGTACTTAGAGGTAGTGGGAGTCAGCTGTCAAAACTTGACTTATTGTGAAATGAAGGTGACATTAGTAGCTATATTATTGTATTTCAAATACAAACGAATAAATACGAATAATTCACGTGGCTGCATTCAAATAACAATAATTATTCAGAAGAAATAAATGTCGTCACGTATGTCAAAAATATAACAGAAAAAAAAAAATGCTCTGCAACAAGATCGGTTTGCATCAATGGCAGCGTTGTTTTTCGGGAATGGATATACTTTTGTAAGTAGCATTAAATAGTTACAAATGCTGTATATCCTGAGAATCAATAATTATACTCTAACAATTTGTGTATTATTTTAGAGATTCGAAGGTAAACGTGAAATCCATCACTTGATGTCAGTTTTTGAATATTTAAAATTTAAGCGTGCCGCATGGAAATTAAGAAACGCATTTTAGATACTACGTGCTAAAGGTTTTAAAAATTATATCAGAAAACGTACACTTCTCACAGGAAAAATCGGGACACCAGCAATCGTGAATTTTAAAATTTCTTGGGTGTAAATGCAGCTTTCAGAGGATATATGCTCTTATCAAAGCCGTAAATCACTTTTTTTTTGTGTGTATTATTACGATCAAAGGTAAAGACTAAAAATTTAAACTGAAATATAAATGTACAGGGTGTATCAGATATAAAGGTAAATATAATAATATGTAGCAGCTGTAATCATATACAATCAAAAAGTCTTAATTAAAATGTCTACCCTGGGTGTATTCCTAGATATAGAAGGAGCTTTTGATAAAGCTTCAGTCAACAGCATTGTCAGTGCCCTAACCAGACACGGTGTTGAGCCGGCCCTTGTAGGATGGCTACACTGTATGTTAGAGCAAAGGGCAATAGAAGTAAGTGTGGGAGGTGCCAGTGTGAGGGGCGCGGTAGATCGGGGCTGTCCCCAAGGAGCGTCTTGTCACCACTTTTGTGGAACCTTGTGGTAGATGACCTCGTTCGTGGCGCTGAACACATCTGGCTTCTACACAAATTGCATATGCGGACGAATATTACGATCCTCATTGATGGAAGATTTGAGAGCGTGGCTCTGGCGATTTTGATGCAGATTGCTCTAAGGTCTCTCGAAACTTGGTGTAGAGAACGTTGCCTCTCTGTAAACCCAGATAAATCAGAGTGGTACTCTTTACTAACAAAAGAAAGTGGGAAAACTCCGCCACACACAACTGTTTGGCACTGCTCTCGGTTTCTCGGACGAAGTCAAGTATCCGGGTATCACTTTTGACAGAAAACTGAGCTGGAGCAAACATGTCAAAACAAACGCTGAGAAAGCGTGTAAGGCCTTTTGGCAGTGTCGCCGCGTTTTCGGTAGGACTTGGGGACTCTCCCCGAAAGTTGCCTTGTGGCTGTATACTGCCATAATTAGGCCCATGCTAACTTATGGTGCCCTCGTCTGGTGGCCAAGGGTGAGACGAGTGGTAGCCAGAAATGACCTGATGCATGTGCAGCGCATAGCATGTCTTAGCATTACAGGGGCAATGCGCACTACGCCGACGGCGGCAATGGAAGCCTCCTGTGTGTCCCTCCCCTGGATCTGTTCGTGGAGGAGACTGCTTTTAGAGCGGCTATAAGGTTGCGGTCCCGGGGTCTTCTGATCGGGGAGTGGGGGGGGGGGGGGTCGCGGCACGTGCGCATCATCCATGAGGGCGTCGCTAAAGCGCTCTTCTTGGTGCCGCGAAGGACTGTGTGCCTCCCGTGTTTGCTTTCGGCAGACACTACCGCGTTCATGTCGACCCCTGCGTCGAATCACTGCCTTCGATTGCTGTCTTATACAGACGGATCAAAGACAAAAACAGGGAACAGGTGCGGGAGTTTTCCTCTCCAGACCTCAAGCTCAACTTAGAGTTGGCACTAGGTAGGGTCGCTACGGTTTTCCAAGCGGAAGTTTTGGCGATCCTGCATGGTGCCGAAGAAATTTTAGCAAGGGGCATTAAGGGACGACGCATTGTCCTTTACAGTGATAGTCAAGCTGCCCTTAAAGCCCTTAGTAGTTATAAGATCGCTTCGGGCCTAGTACTTCAGTGTCATAGTGCCTTGGAAGCGATCGCCATTGATAATGACTTGGTACTCAGATGGGTTAAAGGTCATAAAGGTAATCTGGGAAACGAGGCTGCCGATAGGTTGGCGAGACGGGGTTCGTGTTCTCCTTACGTGGGACCGGAGCCTGTTCTTCCCATTTTCTTCGGCTACACTCATACCCTCAATACCCAATAAACCAGTGGACCACTACTCTAACACGAAGAGAGATGGGCATCCATAACCACCCTGCTGTCAGCGCGCAAAGCCATACCCAGGCTGTCGCCTAGGACAGCGAGATCACTGTCCCCAGGTAGCAGAATGACGTAAAATGACGTTTAAATAAACGTTGATATCACGTATTAGACGTAATATCTACGTCTAATAAACGTCATTTTACGTCACTCTGCTACCTGGGTCTGCAGCTTTCTCGCAGTAAACTACGTCAAGTTGTAGGGCTATTGACTGGCCACTGCAAACTTAATAAACACATGCACCGCATGGGACTGACTAACAGCCCACTCTGCCGTGCCGAGACACCGGAGCACACCTTATGTGACTGTCCGGCGCTTGCCCAACTTAGAGGTTCCATCCTGGGGGAGTTCTGGCCCAGTATGGCCA
Source organism: Protaetia brevitarsis (assembly GCA_004143645.1). Lineage (NCBI taxonomy): Eukaryota > Metazoa > Arthropoda > Insecta > Coleoptera > Scarabaeidae > Protaetia > Protaetia brevitarsis. Next base: position 104,292 of record RXPK01000349.1, read on the forward strand.
GCTTTGGTGGCGCCTCGCATGCTGCGCTGCTCGAGTTCATCCTTCGTTTGGGTTGGCTCGAGTAGGCTGCGGGTGAGTGACGCCGCCTAGGGAAAGTAGCACAATGGGCCCGGTTAGAGTGGCCTAAGTGCGCGTGGCTAGCCACCCTTCCCAACCAACAATCCAGAATCCAGAAGTCTTAATACACTGGGGGTCTATCTGTAAGCATTACGAGAAAAAAAATATTTTATAAATGCCGTGGACTAGAGCCGCACCTGTGCCCAACCTAAATGCTGTCCCGAGTATACCCCCACATACCACTATCATTCAGCCATTACCGCTGTTAGTTTTGTGTGGATCGCCGCTTGGAGTGCAAGCCACTTCGAACATTTTATTTAAATTCTTCCCGTCTCGAAAAAACGATCCTTTTCAGGACCATCATGATTTCATATAAAGAAAATCGAAGCTTGATGCATCGGCAAAAATGTATAGATTCATTTTCGCGCGACATCATAGTAAAAAGGCGTGTTTGCAAATTTTCTGTATCTACATTTATTTCTGTGTAATTCGATTCAATTCATTTTGCGTTATATGATTAAATAAATCCAAAAGAAATAACTCAGATTCATGTGGTACCGTTTTAACAACTAACTCTCGATTCGACAAAGCAAAAGAAAAATATTTACGTTTTTTGTAACTACTGAAGTCGCATATCCGGTGAAACTCGAACGTCTTATCAGGATATTAAAAATAATACTTTGTAGACTTACGTAGAATGCTCTTAACGAAAAAGGAATGTTTATTTTATAAAAAGAAGAAATTTAAAATGTCTCAGTTTTGCTATATTTTTAAGGGCTTTTATTTATTCAGAATGACGTTAAATGAACTTACGGCATACCATTAAGAATAATACGAAATGAGTGCAATGTACTTATACATAATACCACGTTTAGCGGGTGCTTAACATGTCGTCTCTTTGCATCAGGCCCGGACTAAAGAATTTTTGGCTCTAAATTTTAATTTTTTTTTATTCTTTTTATGATGAAATCCGGTTTCGGTGGGTTTGTGCTTTATATGTCGTGTAGTTAACACCCAAGCAAAATTTACATTTTTATTTGATACACCCTGTATAAAGAGAAAAAGGGTTTATACTTTAAATAAACAGATTGGAATTTCGGTGGCGGTGTTTTCTTAGAAATACCGAATACGGAAATGTTAATGCAGAAAAAATACATAACAACTAACTATTTAGATACAAATATATGTACTTAATTTGTTTGATGTTATGTAGAGATAACTCTTTTTTTAAGAAAACATGGCGATGGGATTATAAAATTATATTACCTATTACTATGATGTTCGTTCTATTTTATTGAAATATAGCTAACATTTTTGGTCTGTAACACAGCTTCAGGCAGTAGCAACGAAAAAGTATTAAATGTATCAAATTCAAAATAAATATTTTAGCACTAACTGAGATTGACGAACAATATGCTTTCTTACAATGTTTGTTATGTATTATAAATTCAATAATATTGTAAATAATTGTTAATAAACCTGTGCTACATAAAGACAGCTTGTAAAGAGACCAAGTGTTGGTCATTTTCAAGAAAATAGATCAACCACGTCAGATTACACAGGCGATAGCTAAGATATACTTCCTGAAAATACAATAAACGGAGGGTTAATAAAATAAATAATTTCTTTGTGAACTTAATTGCTTTAGGAATTTTATAAATAATCTTAAACCTGGTTTTGGTAATTTTTTATAGATAGAAAAAAACTTAATAGTAATTCAATATTTAAGAATACTAAACAACAATAGTAATTAAAGACATCAATAGTGTAGTCAATAAATCTGTGAAAATCTCATTATCCCAAAACTGAGGAGGCTGATTGATATATTGTCTATTGCTAAACTAATACTTGCGAGCATAAATCGAACTAAATAATTAATATCAAAGCAGCACTAACGAGTAACATTAATATTAAATAATAAAATTCCATCATCATGTTTTCTTAAAAAAGAATTATCTCTACATAACATCAAACAAGTTAAATACATATATATTTCTAAATGAAGCCGTCTATTCAAGAGTTCTTTTTGTTGTTATGTATTTTTTTTTTTGATTGGTATTTCTAAAGAAAACGCCGCCACCGAAACTCCGATTTGTTTATTCTATACATAAACCTTTTCCTCTCTATATATTTATTTTTCTGTTTAAATTTCTAGTCGTTACCTTTGATTGCAGTAATATACATAATTATGTGACTTATGGCTATGATAAATGAATACGTCCTCCGAAAGTTGCATTTACAATCAAGAAATTTTAAAATTCTGGATTGCTGGTGTCCCGATTTTTCCTGTGAGAAGTGTATCTTTATAAAAATATACAAGCAACAGTTATTTTGGGCGGTTAAATATATCTAATGAATGCGAAATAGAATAGAATATTGGCTGTAATTTATGCATAAATTAGATTTCTCAAATATTTACGAAGAAAAACAAAAATGAGAAATTTTCAACAGGTAAAATTTCTAATTATTATTCACTACTGTCGATTAAAGTATATCTATTCCAGAAAAACGGTGTTACCGATCTTCCAGAACATTTTCCTCTGTTATATTTTTCACATATGATGACATTTGCTTCTTTTAAATAATTATTGTTACTTGAATGCATCCAAGTGAATATTATTTCCGCATAATAAACTATAAATACAATAATGTAGATACCAAAGTCACTTTCATTCGTTTCATTTCACACTACGTCAAATTTTGATAGTTGGCGGTTTCAAACCCAGAGGCAGTTATTCGAACACTAACGCTTACATATAACGTTTTAGTTTCGCCAATAAAATGCACGGTTTTAAATGTTTATAAATATGGTGAAAGGATATTCGTCTGCAAACAAGTAGACAATGAAATAATAATTGAAATATAAAGCTGGTTTTACATTTGTCAATTTATTGATCAATTTCATGAACTTGGCCAAGTTCTAGAAATTGATGAATTAAAACATGTACTATTTTTGCGTCAATTTAAATCAATCAATTTTATAGTAATTTTAGTAACTTTTTGTAAAAAGATGATGTAGGTGGTAGACAGCGACCAAAAGTCTGTTACACCTGTGAAGTAATTCTATATATATTCATTCATTTGAATTGGAACAGTTGTAGTTAATCGAATCACAATATACTATTTTTGTAATTATAAGTAGCTTAATTTCATGTAGATTGTTCGAAATAATTGCGAATTTGCAGTCTAATGAGGAGAATGAAATCAAAATGGCAACGAAAAAGACTAAGAAGAGTTGTCTTCTCTTTAATGTTAGTGAAAATTATAGGGAGAACAAGAATAACATAATTGACTGTCTACTAAACTATTCCAGCAAATTTCCACTACTAACATTTATAAACGAGACTTATAATAAGAGATATACATATATATCTATACAGGGTTATTATTGTATAGCACTTTTCAAAATAAAGGGGTTAAAGATATACATGAGCAATGCCTATAGACAAAAAATTACGGTTTTAAGTACACGGAGTACCGAGAAAATGATTTTTCTTTATTCGAGTCCGGCCCTGACTCATTTAGCATACCGGTGAACCATCGGTCGTCGCTACACTTTGAACGTTGGGATTACATTTAGTGTGCACTTGCTATTCGCAGTGGATGCATGCGTTTGCAATGGCAGCGTATAGATTTGAAGCACACTACATAAAGTTAACAATCATATATTAGTTTTATTGCAAACATAATAAGTTTATTTTAAAACAAATTTAACCTTTAAAATGTACTACTATTTTACGTGATACACGAGTTCATGGCAAAAGCACATCATAAAAAAACACCTGACTGCTTTGTTTGCATGCTGGTGCTTCCGTCTTATCTCAGTTTAAATCTTGTGTAAATAACATCTGCTTTGAATGAATTCACTATGCCTAGCATTGAATTTTTTCGATGTTTACTGACAGATGGTTGAAATTCATTTCTTATCAGATTTATGTGCATACATAAGGTAAACACAGATGTGGGCCGTCTTTAACTACATTTTGGGCCCTAAAATTTGGAAAACTACAACATGCACATAGAACCGTAATTTTTTGTATATAGGCATTACTCATGTATATCTTTCACCCCTTTATTTTGAAAAGTGCTATACAATAATAACCCTGTATACAGTGACCGGCATAAATATTGCAACATATGGGAATTTTTTTTATTATTAAAATATACTAAAACTTTTTTAGGGGAATAGGTTGTGCATGTCTAGAAACCCCAAAATTTATTTTGACACACGTCACGTGACCACTAGTATGGCGGTAAATTTAAAAAATATGCCGTGAATCTGCAAAAAGTGAGGTTAGATGACACGATATCCAGAAAAGTTATTTAAAAAAATTGCTTAGAATCCAATTCTGAGGCCACATGCAAATTTTTGTAAACATATTTAAAAAAAATAAAAATCACAATTTTTTTCAAATATTATTTCATTGAATTACATATTTCAATTTTTTTTTCGCTCTTAGCAGCTCAACTGCAGTACTATTTCCAAATTTGGTTGATACTCAAACAGTTTTATCAATTTTTGCATAATTAACATAGCGGAAACTGAAAAGTACGATTTCAGTGTGACAATTGTTATTGCAAGGGACTGTATCTAGTAGCAATAAATTTCTTTCTAAACCACTTAGCAAACATTACTTTTATTGAAAATTATCATATTTTCTTTTTGTTTTCTGCGTTAATGTGAAATCGGTAGTCTAAAACTGATAGCACTAAACATCTAAGCCTTCACAATGTTAACACTGCGTAGGCTTTCACGGCCGGTGTAACTATAATTAACAGCTTCTTGCGGGTTTCACAATGTTCTTGCACGCACCGGAGGTATTTATGTAGGTTTCGAAATTACAAAGCTCAGTAGAAATAAATAACCAGTATTTTTTGCTAATGATAGGACTACCTAATAAGCAAAAAACATTTAAACAATAACTAATAGTAATGAATACTGAACAACTAAGAAATGAAACTCTAAAAATGCACATCTACTTGTTAGACATACATACCTTTCTGTTTCTTATAAGTAACATAGGCTTTGAAATTAGGAACAACAAAATAATATACAGAGGAAGTCTTGAATGTTTGTAGTTACGTCATTAACAGGTCGGTAAAGTAAAGACAAGCGTAGTTTCAAAAAATTGGAAGCATTCATATAGACAAGCGAGATAGAAGTATATAACATAAGTCGTAGCTACTTAAGCTATACGTCCATATTTTATTAAGTATCAACAAACTAGTTGAAGTGAGATAGAATACGGTCGAGTAATGCGTAAATAATACCTTTTATAATGTTCACTTTAGGGCATGCAACCACGCCCATTTTAACCCATTTTACCGCTCCGTTGACATTTGACATCTGCTTTTTACTGTTTATTGACCCTTCTTTAGGTTTGAATTTTTACTTACTTCTATTATTTCTTTTACCAAAAGTTCTTTTCAGAGCTATAGTGAAGTAAATCATTTAGTTTGTGGTAAGTTTAGAGGTGTTAAAGAAACATACAAAGACTTAAAACATTTTTTTAGGTTACAGTTCAAAATGCCTGGTAAACGACTTAGTTCTTGTTGCTAAGAGTTGGTCAGTCGTTTACTAGTGTATTTCGAGGAGGAAAAGCGAAATGGAAGTCCTCTAATATCCGTTGATGCGGTCCATGAGGTAAATTGTAGTTGGTTATTATTAAATTAAAACTTACATACAAATTGTAGAGAGTTGCGAATGCTTTGGGCATTTCTATGGGTATCATCTACAACACAAAGCGCAAGAAGGAAGCTATATCTGCTGTTCCTTCATCGAGTGCTTCAACAGCCCTGTACAAGCCACGATTGATGCCCAAAACATGTGATGTGTCAGAGAGAAATAAAATGGATGTTCGTAAAGTAATTTATGGTTAAGGTTTATGTTATTGATGAATTACTTCGAGCACATGGGCATAAAGTTTCAAGACTGCCTCTGTATCACTGCGATTTCAATGCTATCGAATTTATATGGGCACATGCGAAAGGATATTATAATAACCATATTGGTCGGGATGGTTATGGCGATAAACAAGTATTAGGAATGTGGCAAGAAAGTTTGGACAGCTGTACACCAGACTCCTGGCAAAATTGCATAAATCACACAGGGAAAATAATTAAAGAGTGGTACGAATGTGAAGCAAACATGACTTTGTTCTGACAGTTAATTGCGGATCAGAAGATGAGAGCGAAGACACAAATGAAATATATTTTTAATTTCACTATTCTTTTCTTTCAATATTGACATATTTTAATTTAATTTACTGCAATATTATGTTTTGTATATACCGTTGTATAGAAATTATGTTTGCTACATAAGATAAAAACATCATCTTTCGTTTAATTAATCATTGGTAATGTATATTAAACTAAATACTTTTATGTTGCTTGAATATTTTCTAAATTTTAATTTGCAAATAGGTTTTTGATATGAGAACTACATTACTGTGGTAATACATTATTTCATGGAGAACACATTTAATAATAAGCTTAGCCTGATCACGAAAGCATTGTCAATAGAAAAGTTCACTATTTAGAATCCTATTAGTTGCATTACTCATGATTGTTGTTAAAACGCAACGTTGACTAAAAACTGAACCAATCCTTTCAGTTATAAAAGTAAATCTATTAAAACTGCGTATAACCTCATTAAATTTGACAATTGTCATTTCGTACAGTTCATTGTAAACAATGTTGGTGTGCCTGAATTTGTTTCAGACGCTGCATACGTCATAAGCAAATATGACGCAACTACAAACATTCATGATCTGGCCTGTAGTAAACTATTTTAATTTTTTGACAAATAAGTAATTACTTACTACCATTTTTATTTTACCTGTTGTTTATTATCGTTGTTCTCCAATTTCAAAATCTACTTTAAAACCTTCGGTGCGTGCATGTAGTATTATCGGTTTTTGACTAACGGTTTCCACTTTAATGCCGAAAACAAACAAGAAATATAATAATTTTCACTAAAAGTAATGTCTGCTAAGTGGCTTAGAGAGAAAATGTTTGTAAAATTTTATTTATTACTACTAGATACAGTCCCTTGCAACAACAATTGTCACACTGAAAACGTACTTTTCAGTTTTCGCTATCTTAATTATGCAAAAATTGACAAAACTGTTTGAGTATCAACCAAATCTGGAAATAGTACTGCAGTTGAGCTGCTGAAAACGAAAAAAAAAATGGAAATATGTAATTCAATTAAACAATATTTGGAAAAATTGTGATTTTTATTTTTTTTTTAAATATGTTTACAAAAATTTGCATACAGCCACAAAATTGAATTCTAAGCAACTTTTTCAAATAACTTTTTTGGATATCATGTCATCTAATTTCACTTTTCGCAGATTCACGGTATATTTTTTAAATTTACCGTCATGCTAGTGGTCACGTGACGTGTGTCAAAATAAATTTTGGGGTTTCTAGACATGCACAACCTATCCCCCCAAAAAAGTTTTACTATATTTTAACAATAAAAAAAATTCCCATATGTTGCAATATTTATGCCGGTCACTGTATACAGGGTTATTATTGTATAGCACTTTTCAAAATAAAGGGGTAAAAGATACACATGAGTAATGCCTATATACAAAAAATTACGGTTCTATGTGCATGTTGTAATTTTCCAAATTTTAGGGCCCAAAATGTAGTTAAAGACGGCCCACATCTGTGTTTACCGTATGTATGCACATAAATCTGATAAGAAATGAATTTCAACCATCTGTAAGTAAACATGGAAAAAATTCAATGCTAGGCATAGTGAATTCATTCAAAGCAGATGTTATTTACACAAGATTTAAACTGAGATAAGACGGAAAGCAGCAGAATGCAAACAAAGCAGTCAGGTGTTTTTTTTTATGATGTCCTTTTGCCATGAACTCGTGTATCACGTAAAATAGTAGTACATTTTAAAGGTTAAATTTGTTTTAAAATAAACTTATTATGTTTGCAATAAAACTAATGTATAATTGTTAACTTTATGTAGCATGTTTCAAATCTATACGCTGGAAATTTTTTTATTATAAAAATATACTAAAACGTTTTTGGGGGAATAAGTTGTGCATGTCTAGAAACCCCAAAATTTATTTTTTAATCTAAAATTACAAAGTAGATATATCGCTTCAACTACAAACACCAATCTCTGAAATTGGAATTATCGAGAATCTTTTATATGTAATAAACATCAACACAAAAACCAGTCAAAAACACAACACGAAATCTGACAGCAACAAAATTCCCTATGGTGACAGAGAGCAATTCCCATTACCATTGTTAACACTAAAAAGGATCTAAACTATCTTCACATATTACACTTTACGTTCAATTAATTGATAGGTGTAATGCAATAAAAAGTTCTTGTTTAAGAACTAGAAATTGATCAAGTTTAAGATCTAAAAAAAAACTAAAATTTATTGATAAGTGCAAAACGAAATCAAGTTCTAATTTTAGAACTAGAAATTGATCAATAAATTGACAAATGTAAAACAGCTTAAAAAGTTGATGTAGGTAGTAGACAGCGACCAAAAGTCTGTTACACCTATGAAGTAATTCTATATATATATTCATTCATTCGAATTGGAACAATTGTAGTTAATCGAATCACAATATATTATTTTTGTAATTATAAGTAGCTTAATTTCATGTAGATTGTTCGAAATAATTGCGAAAGTCTAATTAGGAGAATGAAATCAAAATGGCAACGAAAAAGATTAAGAAGAGTTGTCTTCTCTTAATGTTAGTGAAAATTATAGGGAGAACAAGAATAACATAATTGACTGTCTACTAAACTATTCCAGCAAATTTCCACTACTAACATTTACAAACGAGACTTATAATAAGAGATATACATATATATTTATATATATCTTTTTCTAGTTATAAGGTAAAGTCAGGTAAGTGTGTAGTAAAAATTGCATAGGGCGAAGAAAATGCAACACTGTTCACATAATAAGACATTTTAATAAATTTTACACATAGTAGTACGTACAGTTGTAAGCCTTTAATAGATACGCCTTTTATAATTATCAACGGTTTACTAGAAAAAAAAGAAATTTTAAACACTGTCAATACTACACACTTACCCAGCAAAATGGGGCAAGTGTGTAATCGTTCCGCATTTTATATATTAATAGCATTATCCTTTAGTTCGGCCAAGAGTGTAATACTAAACTGATGCTTGTTTAATAAGGTATGATATATTCACAAGATATTCAAGTTATTACACGTTAGGAGATGCGAACTTTTGTTTGTAAAACTAGTATGAAGTTTAGTACATTAGTATTATAACAAGAGGACGTCCGTATTTCAATTTTAAAAATAAATATAGCTAAACTACACACTTGCCCCAGTTACACACTTACCTGACTTTACCTTAAATAGTAATTTAATTTGAAAATACAAAATAGAAGAATATAATGTTTTTATAAAATTATAATTCATTATTTACTTGCTTATAAATTAAATTTAAGATCTCTTTAGTTTCAGAAAATTCACCTTCTGCTGATCCTTCAATCTTCTTATTTCTGAAGGTACCATTCTACAAAAACACAATTTAACTTATTACTTGATAGTTTGTAAATACAATACGCTTCAATTGATCAGTATACATGAAACATTAAACAATATTTAGCAATTTTCAAGATACATTTACTATATCTATACAATAATCTAAAATTATAAAGTAGGTATATCGCTTCAACTACAAACACCAATCTCTGAAATTGGAATTATCGAGAATCTTTTATATGTAATAAACATCAACACAAAAACCAGTCAAAAACACAACACGAAATCTGACAGCAACAAAAATTCCCTATGGTGACAGAGAGCAATTTCCCATTACCATTGTTAACACTAAAACGGATCTAAACCCCCTTCACATATTACACTTTACGTTCAATTAATTGATAGGTGTAATGCAATAAAAAATTCTTCTTTAAGAACTAGAAGTTTAAGATCTAAAAAAAAACTAAAATTTATTGCTAACAAGGGAACACCGGCGGGTGTCCCCCTCCGATTTCGATGAAACTTAACAGATCGAAAGAGTACCTTAAAATAAGAGACACGTATTTTTTTTTATCGGCGTATCCGCACGATTTTGGGGTACAGCCCCCTCCAAAGTTTGGACGATTTTTAAATTTTTGCAAATATTTCCTAAATTATAACAGATATTAAATTTTCTTCTTAACATAATTTGCAGCATATTGCATGACCCTAAGGGTGGCGTCGTCCGTATTCGCAAAAAGTTAATAACGGGGGACGGGTACCCCGAACCCCATTTTTTTTACATTTTTTCTTTTTCTTATTCATCAAAGAAGGCGATTTTACATAGAATACGATGATGTATAACAAGTTTAGAAAATTAATAATTGTAAAAATAGAAAAATAATAATAGAGCTTCAAAATTAATAAACTTGTCTATTGATATAAATCAAATTAACTATAACAGAAATAAGTTTTTATCCTTAACATAATTTCCAGCATAATACATGGTCTCAAGGTAGATATCTTCATAAAAAGCTAATAACGGGGGACGGGGTACCCCATACCCACGCATTTTTTTAATAATAAGTTTATTCATTATTCATCAAAAAAAGATCGCTTTTACATAGAAAACAATAGTAATAAATTTGGAGGATTAATAATAAAAATAATTGTAATAATAATAATACAGTACATTACCAACAATTATTTGTTATCGTTACTCCGCTGCTCTCCTTACTTAAATATTTCTTAATTTAGAATTGTATCTACTCGACAAGCTATGGTCAAACCTTTCTATGCCTACTAACTTATACTATATACAATACGAAATTTTTATCGGTGGTAGCAATATAAATCGTTTTATCAACTGCAGTTAGTGACTGCGTTTTATATATTTCCTTAATAAAATGTTATTCATTTTTAGAATATCATAATCCTTTAGTGCGTATATATGAACAAATTTGCTACACAGGACGAAGGATTAAATAATACATACATATATATTTTTTAATTTATTTCAAGTTTTTCGTGCAATGTAGGTGTACAATGTAAGTATTCAATGGAGCATAAATATAACTAATGTGTTTGTAACGATTTAACATTTCGGAAACAATAGAACAAAATTAGAAAAACATTATAATTCTTATAAATGTTTAAATACATGACATATAATACATGACAATAGCGAACAAGATTAATATACATACAGTAATTAAGCTATGTAAGTATTACAGTAGTGATAGTCTGTGCAAAAGTGTTTAAAACACAGATTTTGTTTGCACCATGAACACCGCACAATAGCTGGTTTATTGCAAATACTACACAAGGGTGTAGACTGCGCATCTTTGTTAAAACAAAACTCTACAGGATTTTTAAAGGGCCCAGTTCTTTCCTCAACGTATCCACTCTTATACCACGAGTACTTGAATACGTCGAAAAATCTTGGGGAAGAAAACTGATTATGGGTTAGGGATTGCAACTTAATAATATTATTTCTCTGATGTAAATCTATGTCGTAGTTCATAAGAATCACTATATCCGAAAAAGTTCTAACAAAATTTTTCCACAGTCTAAAACCATATACATCTAGAGGTTGTACCATCGCTGTCGTTTTTTTTTGGTATATTTAAAATGTTCAAAGTTTTGTCTTTTAGCACTAATTGCTGATGTTCGGCAACACAATGGTCACTCCAAGAATCAATCAAAAGGACACTCTTTGGCCCGGTATTCGAGAGAAAAACATCCGTTAGCCAGGTTTTGAAATGATTTGAAGTGAGCTTACCAGATACCGAAGAAGAAATATACACATTTACAGGTCCAAACAATGATTGCGCAACTATTATTATTACTATTATTAATTTTCTAAATTTATTATACATCACCGTTTTCTATGTAAAAGCGATCTTTTTTTTGATGAATAATGAATAAACTTATTATTAAAAAAATGCGGGGTATGGGGTACCCCGTCCCCCGTTATTAGCTTTTTATGAAGATATCTACCTTGAGACTATGTCTTATGCTGGAAATTATGTTAAGGATAAAAACTTATTTCTGTTATAGTTCATTTGATTTATATCAATAGACAAGTTTATTAATTTTGAAGCTTTATTATTATTTTTCTATTTTTACAATTATTAATTTTCTAAACTTGTTATACATCATCGTATTCTATGTAAAATCGGCCTTCTTTTGATGAATAAGAAAAAGAAAAAATGTAAAAAAAATGGGGGTACGGGGTACCCCGTCCCCCGTTATTAACTTTTTGCGAATACGGACGCGCCACCCTTAGGGCCATGCAATATGCTGCAAATTATGTTAAGAAGAAAATTTAATATCTGTTATAATTTAGGAAATATTTGCAAAAATTTAAAAATCGTCCAAACTTTGGAGGGGGCTGTACCTTAAAATCGTGCGGATACGCCGATAAAAAAAAATACGTGTCTCTTATTTTAAGGTACTCTTTCGATCTGTTAAGTTTCATCGAAATCGGAGGGAGACACCCGCCGGTGTTCCCTTGTAAGTGTAATACGAAATCAAGTTCTAATTTTAGAACTAGAAATTGATAAATTTCAAGTTCTAGAAATTGATCAATAAATTGACAAATGTAAAACCCGCCTAAGGTATTAGAAAAATTGAATATTACGGATCAGTACTATGTAACTTTGTTAGATTGGTTGCCTACCTAAAATGATTCCTTCATTCCCATTTAATTTTTAACATAGTATACATATCATAACAAATTACAATTGTTGTACCAAGAAACAAAAATATGTAAACTAATTTATGTTACATGTAAGGAGAACTAGTTCATTAATTAATTCAGTTAATTCGCCTTATTTAATTCCGAAATACAAATTAGATTATCCAGCCCAGAATATTTCTCAAAAGAATCCTGTCGCACGCTCTTTAAAACTTATCATCTAGCGAATCCTCAATATAGTCAAAAATCAAACTTACCTCACGCTCCATCGCCGCAAGCATATTTGTAGTGTTGTAAGGAAGGTATCAGTTTTTGCCACCGCACGCAAACTCACGAACAAACTACTTTAATAACTGTAACTAACGCAGTGTTAAACTACTTTAATGTCCAAAGTTTTTCTTTCTCCCGACATCAGAACGCAAAGGAAGTTGCAAAGTGTTTAAAGCAAACTAGATAGCGTCTCTCGATATATGTGTTAAAGTTAACAAATATCGGAAGCCGCTGCCAAGTTTGCTAGTAACAAATTGAGTAGTTGAGACGATTGCAACGCGTCGGCGTAAACTGAAATGGGTCTCCAACTGCCAGTGGTTAATAAAGGAATCAGGAACAGAGTGAATGCATGCTCAGGTTTCAACGTAGATAACTTTATCATTTCAGGGAATATTAAATGAAAGAAAAGATAATGTGTTATGACAGGGTATTGTTTGTGTGCAGATATCAACACGACACCTTAATAATGGTAGAAACCACAGGGTTGGATTAGGTTTTATTTTAAGTTATTTAAGAGTGTAGTGGAAAGGATAACTGTTTGGGTGAAAACCACATCTTTTGACTGCTTCTTAATATTTGATAACTTGGCAGTACCTATTTACTTTCAGATTGTATTGGAAGCAGTGGAGAACACGACATTCACCAAAGGTTTATGTACAGTTAGTGCGGCTGTCACTTTCAATATTTGCATTTTTATTATGCTTATGTACCCAATTAAATAATGTTGGAATAAAATAATATACAAAACAGTATGCCATTAATCTTAACATCATAACAAGGGGCTATAGCTTATAATGGGATTGTGTTAACGAGATTGACTTGAAGAAGAAATTGTACACCAGCAACACTTTCTAATTGTACGACCTACAGCATAAAATAGAGCCCATATGTTTAGCATGGATAGTAGACGGATCTATGCATTCATTGCCGTCTTCGAAATATATAAACACAGATGTGTTTTAAATATAAAGAAGAAGGCAGTAAGTAAACATAGAAAAACATTGAAATTATAAAATAGAGGCAAATAAATACATCAAAGACGCATACTAATGTTTGCCGACTTACATCGTTTAGCACAATTCGAAGTTTTTCAGTTGCTTACCTTAAATATAATATTGTATACGAACAGATGTTTTGTTTTCTTTACACATCCGTACAGCTTTACTAAATATGTTTGTGTTTTTTAATCTAATTGATTCATAATGATTGTTTTCATATCTATTTTTAAAACGCCGCGGCTTCGTTTTTCGATATTAACATAATGAAAATTAATATATTTGCGGTGACCGGCATAAATATTGCAATATATGGGACTTTTTTATTATTATTAAAATATTAATAATTTTTTTTTGGGGATAGGTTGTGCATGTTTGGGAATCCCAAAATTTATTTTGACATACGTCAGGTGACCACTAATATGGCGGTAAATTTAAAAAATATGTTATGAATTTACAAAAAGTGAGATTAAATGACATGATATCCAAAAAAGTTATTTGAAAAAGTTGCTTGGAATTCAATGCTGAGGAAGTTGCTTGGAATTCAATTCTGAGGCTGTGTGCAAATTTGTGTGAAGATATTTGAAAAAAAAAATGCAAATCACAATTTTTCCAAATATTGTATAATTGAATTACATATTTCCATTTTTCTCGTTTTTAGCAGCTGAACAGCAGTAATATTTCTAAATCGGTTGATACTCAAACAATTTTATCAATTTTTGCATAATTAACAGATCGAAAACTGAAAAGTACGTTTCTAGTACGACAATTGTTGTTGCAAGGGACTGTATATAGTACTAATAAATGAAAGTTCACAAACATTTGTATTCTAAACTACTGATCAACAAACATGATCTTTATTGAACATTATAATACTTTTTTTTTTGTTTTGTAACACTACATTCGCCCACCGAAGGTATTAACGTAGATTTTGAAATTAGGGATATATATATAAGGAATAATAAACAGTAGGTAAAATAAAAATAGTAGTAAGTGCTCATTTACTAGAAAATTAAAATAGTTTACTACATTATTTTGTCGGTTTTAATTTCAAAGGTTACCTTACTTATAGGAAACAGAACGATATATATGCCTGACAAGTTGTTCGTCACTATTAGTTATTGTTTAAATGTTTTTGCTTAATAAGCATTCATATCATTAGCTAAAAGTATCTTATTGTTAATCATTTACTTTTATTGAGTTTCATAGACATTAAACTATTTTTATTTTACCTACTATTTATTATTCCTTGTTCTCTAATTTCAAAACCTACTCGTTTTAGACTAACGGTTTCCACTTTAATGCCGAAAACAAAAAGCTGTTATAATTTTCAATAAAAGGAATGTTGATTAAGTGGTTAAAAATAAAAATATTTGTAAAATTTTATTTATTACTTCTAGATACAGTCCCTTGCAACAACACCTGTCATACGAAAACGTGCTTCTCAGTGTTCACTGTGTTAATTATTTGAGTATTAACCAGATTTAGAAATATTACTATAGTTGAGCTGCTAAAAACCAAAAAAAAAAAAATGAAATATGTAATTTAATTAATCAAGATTTGGAAAATTGTGATTTTTCAATTTTTTAAAGTATCTTTAGAAAACTGTAAAAAGTTTTTCCGGGCTGTTGAGCCGTGGTTTTGTGGAATTACTTTCGTACGTTTCGTTCCCAGTTGTAGTGAACATCTTTAGTGGCGAGGTCGAAGTTTCCTTCGTGATGGCTCGTCGTTTAGTGACGTTTAGTTATCTTTACAAAAATTTGCATACCGCCTCAGAATTGAATTCTAAACAACATTTTCAAATAACTTTTTTCGATATCATGACATTTAACCTCACTTTTTGGAGATTCACAGCATATTTTTCATATTTACCGTCATACCAGTGGCCACGTGACGTGTGTCAAAATAGATTTTGGGGTTTCTAGACATGGACGACCTATCTCCCAAAAAAGTTTTAGTATGTTTTAATAAAAAAAAAAATCCTATATGTTGCAATATTTATGCAGGTCACTGTATATAAAGTAATCGTTAATTATTAATTTAAACCTGCATTTTATATTTATACCTATCACTGCTGTTCGATTTACGACTAATTCAAATTTTGTATTTCTTTTGAAAAAATATTGTGAGACTTTTGAGGTAAAATCTTTGGAACTAGGGTATTTATAATCGAAATATTATTTTATCTTGTTATTATAATATTAATAAAAACACACTATTACTATAACCACTAAAAAATACTTCTGACGAGCGTAGAACTTCTAATATCTGATATAAAAATCGTGGTTTTGAATGCATCCTCGCTATATCTCTTTCATTATTTAATGTCAAAGGAGGAAGCCGGAACGAATTAAGAAATTAATATGAAATAATAATCGTCAGATATCAATTACATTAAAAAATATAAGCATAACGGAGATATGCTTTACTGATTTCATTATAACTGGATACCTTAAATATTTTCCTGCGATCCATTTTGATACGTTCATTATTATTTGCATACGTGTAAAATGAATAAAAGTAGTAAACCCAGTGATGTCGCTATTTATTGTATAATTAACATGCCTTTGGTCGAATTCCTAGTCGTAGTTCAACTGTAAAATGAAAATACCTTTTAAAACCATTTAATAAGACTACAGTTATTAGAAATACTTCAAACATCAAATAAATTTATTTCTAGGCAAAGATAACAAATACATAATAGATGCATTCAACTTGGCACATTAATAAATCCAGCCTAAGCTTTTTTAAAATAACAGACAGCACATCTGTGTTTACACATTTCGAAGCGGCCGGTTAATGCATAGATCTGTCTACTATACACGCTAAACATTTAGGCTCTATTTTACCTGTAGGTCGTACAATGGGAAAGTGTCGCTGGTGTACCTACGTACAGAGTAGAAAGAGATGCCTAATGGCGGATAAAATAAGCCGCATGATTTACCAATATTCATAGGGGATGACTGGAGCAAATGGAGTGTTTTGAGATTCCCAGTTGTGCTAGTATCCTTCCTGCTTCAGCAATTGCAAATTTCAATCAAGACTATGAAACAATATCTACATCTATGGACAAACAACAAGCATATCAGTGTTGGGCAAGTTAGGAGAAGTGAATAAATTTCTACAGCGGTTAGACATACTCGTGTGTTGTCGGCTCTCAGTAAATCACTAGCTAACACTGCTCCCCACTCATGACGCGAATAGACACGAGTGTATCTAGTCCCTGTAGAAATTTATTCACTTCTCCTATCTTGCCCAACACTGAAGCATATTTAAGAAATCGATGAATGTTTATACCCCAAATATGGAGTACTATTAAATATGGTAGGTACTGGATCGGAATTAAGCACACAATTTTACTAGACCATTTAATAGGTTACAAAATACACAAACTGTCAATAACTGACTTGTTTTACAAAACATGACTATCGTAATTGTTTTACTGAACAACCCACTGATATACGTATAATCATTATATTTACGAAACATCATGTGACATCTTCTAATTCAACAAACAAATATATATAAAAGGTCAAATACAAACATAACAGGTACCAGACAAGAAGCTTTTCCAATAGTCTTATCTTTCCGGCCTGTACGGTTAGTGCAGGGTGGGGACACCTGTAACCCCAACCGGACGCGTCCCCAGGCGGCGGATAGGGGAATGGTCGCTGGCTTGCCAGAGGGTAAGGGGGAAATAAAATATCCCTCGCGAACCAACAGGATTGCACAGACCGCTTGTCGGTCGACCTCCCATCATACCGTAAACCCAACACGCCTTGTGATGGGAGCGGGGACCTTGGCTTAGCCGCCCGGGTCGCGTGGAGCAAACCACTATAAAAAACCCACAATCTAAATCAGCCTCGCGCCGAGGGATGGATGGTTTGTTAGGGTATATTGAGCAACTAATAAACAGAGGATTATTTAACTTGTTTATTTATATTTAAACATCACGTAACATAGCTTATGTGTACGTCAAAAGTCAAGACCATAGACAAGGATAAAACATCTAAAACTAACTTATTTCCTATAGCACACATTTGTACTAAAAAGCATTATTACTAAAGTGAGATTATTCCAACACTTCCCCTTAATCGAAACTTTAAAGAAAAAGAGAATATCTAACAAGAACGAAAATAAAAATTACATTAGTTCATAATATTTAAATTCTTGGTGCAAAACGTATGTTTGGTTGTATGCAGACCTTTTGTAAGAATGTCTGCTATCATCTCTTGAGTGGCCATATATTCAATCTTTACGTAATTCTTATTAACAATTTCTCTCACATAATGGTATTTAATATCTATATGTTTTGTTCTGTTATGGTAAACAGGATTATATACAAGTTTCTGAGCGGACTGATTGTCGTTGTAGATTGTAATTGGGTCTTTAAAATCTATTAATTCTCCTAAAAATTCCCTTAAATAAGTAGCTTCTTTACTTGCTTGCGTGATAGCTATGTACTCTGCTTCTGTACTGGACAGAGCTACGCAATTTTGCTTCTTGGCTTCCCAAGATATTGGTCCTTCACTTAACATAAATACAAATCCACTATATGATTTTCTATCTGCACCATTCGCCCAATCAGCGTCCGCGTAACCTACTATTTCCTTGTCATCGTTCCTATATCTTAAACTGTAGTCAATTGTACCTTTTAAATATTGTAGAACCCGTTTCGCAGCTTTCCAATGTTCTGAAGTAAACTTAGTGTTAAATTGACTTAAATAACTAGTGACATACGCTATGTCAGGTCTCGAATTTACAGCTAGATACATTAGAGAGCCTATAAGTGACTGATATGGGACATTTGGAAGCTCTTGCGAAACATTATTTAACTTACAGTTAGCCTCTATCGGGGTAGTTACCGTTTTACATTGGGACATGTTAAATTTTCTTAATAGATTATTAATGTATGGTTTTTGATTAATTTTAATTTGACTTTTTGTTCTTTCTATGTTTAGTCCAAGAAAATATTTAACTTCTCCCAAATCTTTAATATTGAATTTTTGTCCTAAATTGTACTTCAATCTAGATTTTTCTTTCATATCATTAGACAATATTAAAAAGTCATCAACATAAAGGGCAATTATAGTAAGTTTACAATCATTTCGTTTATAATAAACACAAGATTCAAAAAGAGATTTAACATAGCCTAAATGAACTAAAAATTCTTCTACCGTTTTGTACCAAACACGTGAGGATTGTTTTAAACCGTATATGGTTTTCTTCAATAAACATACTTTGTCTTTATTTTTAGTATCAATGAAACCCTCTGGTTGATACATGTAGATTGTTTCATCCAAACTTCCATTTAAAAACGCGGTCTCTATGTCTAAATGGTCAATATTTAAATTTAACTTAACAGCTAAAGCAAATAACAATCTTATATTGGTATGTCTAATAACTGGCGAGAAGGTCTCATCATAGTCAACACCGTGTTGCTGTGTAAAGCCTTTTGCTACCAGCCTCGCCTTGTATTTTACAATTTCGTTATTAGAATTTCTTTTAATTTTGTATACCCATTTATTGTGTACAATATTGCAATTTGGAGGCTTATCTACTAACACCCATGTTCCACTTTCTTTTAACGAATCCAATTCACTTTTCATTGCACTTTCTCATTTATCACTGTCACTACTTGATTTAGCATCTTCGTAGCATAAAGGTTCTTCAAAAGTAGAGCATAAATAAGACACAAAATCAGGATACTCCTTTGCTTTTCGTAACCGTTGCGGGTACCGTGGATTGCTGATTTCAACCTCATGATCGTCCTGGCCATCGGAAGGTACGTATTCTGACGAATCTTCAGAAGGTGGGTTTTCTTGGTATTCTTCATCTGGAACACTGTGTTCTGAATCCTCAGAAGACGGAATTTCTTGATATTCTTCATCTGAGACACTGTGTTCTGAATTCTCACCGTCTGCGGCAATTTCCTCCACAACTTCATGTATAGGAATGTTCACGATAGATGCACTGGTACCTTGATTTGTTGAACTCGAAGAACAGTTTATGAATTCATTTTCGTCGAAAACAACATCTCTTGCAATTGTCACATTGTGGGTTGAAGGATCAAAAATTCTATAGCCCTTGCTTGTCTCGCTATATCCTACCAGTATTCCTCTTTTGCTTTTTGGTGAAAGCTTTCGTCGATCTTGATCATGAATGTGTACATGTGCAACACATCCAAAAATGCGTAAGTGTAATAAATCAATCTTTCGACCACTCCATTTTTCTTCTGGAGTTACATTCTTCAACTTCTTTGTAGGAGAGCGATTGATTAAATAAACCGCCGTGTTGACGGCTTCCGCCCACAAACGCGAGTCACCATTTGCTTCTTCAATCATGGAACGTACCTTTTCCATTATGGTCCTGTTGTACCTTTCTGAAACTCCATTTTGTTGTGGCGTTTTAGGTACAGTAGTTTGATGCTCAATACCACTTTTCTTCAGGATTGATTTAAAAGCATTGTTACAGAATTCTCCACCATTGTCAGATCGAATGCATTTAATTTTTCGGTCTGTTTGGTTTTCAACCAAAGCTTTAAATTGAATGAATTTATCTACTACTTCATTTTTTGTTTTAAGGAAATAAACAAACACCTTTCTCGAATAATCATCGATAAAAGTAAGGAAATACTTATGTCCACTGTAGGACTCTATATGCATTGGTCCTGCTACATCTGTGTGAATTAAAACTAATTTGTTATCTGCCAGTTTATGTTCACTCCTAGGGAATGGCTGACGGGCTTGTTTTCCCTTTAAACATGCTTGACAGGGTGGTGAGTTTTCACCTTTCTTAAAACTCACACCTGTGACATAACCATCACGAAGTAGTCCCATACTTTTCCGGTTTAAATGCCCAAGTCTTTTGTGCCACAATTCATGCATATTCATTGAAGTTGTCAAAGCACAATTTTGAGCTTTTGTGTTGACAGTATCTAATCGGTACATACCACTTGTTTTGCTAGCTGTGGTTACAACATCACCCTTTACATGAAATTGTTCAGAGTCATATAAAGTGCAACGATTGTTGTCAAAAACCACACAGTACCCTCTTTCAGTTAAGGTACTTACCGATAACAGATTTGCTGTCAGTTCGGGAACATACATTACATCTTTAATGGTCTTTATTAATTTTCCATTTAAATCAACTAGAACCTCTCCTGTGCCATGACATTTGAGTTTCTCCCCGTTTCCAACACATATTTCCTGTTGAATACAATCATTGCTGCTATGATTGATAAGCCAATCTTTTCGTGGTGTCATGTGTGTGGTGGCACCACTATCAACAAACCATGAAGAGTCACTGTGTACAAAGGCCGAAAAAGCGGTTAGTAATGCCTTTTTATCATCTTTCTTACCTTCATTTTGTTTCGCCTGTTCTCGATTTTTCTTAAAACAATTGTTTTTGTAGTGACCTGGTTGGTGACAGTTCCAGCAATATGGCTTTTTGTGGCTTTTCTTGAAAGGTTTAGAAACAAGAGCACGCTCACCTTCTTCTAGTTGCTTTGAATTCCATTTGTCATCTTGCAGTAACTTGAGTTTCACGAAATTACTTGTAATTTCTGTTAATGAATTTTCTAAGGCCATAACCATCGGTTCATACTCTTGCGGGAGCCCTTGTAGCATGATCACACCTAAAAATTCATCGTCTATGGGTTTGCCCATTGTTGTCAGCTGCTGTGCTAAAGTCATTGCCTCATTTACATATTCCTGCATTGAATTAAAATCTTTTAATTTAATCGAACACAGTTTCCTCAATATTTGTAATCGGCGATGTAGTCCCTTATCTTCAAAGGCATTTTCTAAAGCTTTCCAAGCCTCTTTGGCGGAAATTGCACTTGTGACATAAGTAAAAACCTGCTTTTCAATTGACAAACTTATTTTTGATAATGCCATTTCATCTTGGCGCGATTTTTTGTCAGCTGGTGTTTCATCACCTTGTGGATAGCCAGCAATGCAGCTCCAGAGACCATCTAATTTTAATAAATTCGTCATCTGAAATTTCCATTCCACATAATTTTCCCTGCCTTTTAAACGATCAGCAGTAGCCAGTATATTTGTCGATCCGGCTGCCATTTTATTCTTCTTCTGACCGAATGTCCGGGACGGGCAAGTAACGACGCGAATAAAAAAAACAACACGAACGATTCACTTAAACTCACGAACCGCAGCGCGCTGGGCCCATAACCTGTTAGGGTATATCGAGCAACTAATAAACAGAGGATTATTTAACTTGTTTATTTATATTTAAACATCGCGTAACATAGCTTATGTGTACGTCAAAAGTCAAGACCATAGACAAGGATAAAACATCTAAAACTAACTTATTTCCTATAGCACACATTTGTACTAAAAAGCATTATTACTAAAGTGAGATTATTCCAACATGGTTGAGGTGTAGTTTCAATCGTGAGCGGCGGCTTAAGCCGGAGGACCGGGCGACCCTCCAGGACGAAAATGGAGCCTTCCCGGGAGGAAAAGGCCCTCACTCCCGTGGTGACGTTGAATTGGTGCCTACTCGTAGGAACGATATGGAGAGAAATAAAGTAAACTTAAGCAAAGGAATGGATAACATGGAGAGTTTGTTAGAAAGGATACCAGAGCCTATAGAACCAGGGAAGGAAGCGGAACAGAAAGACGACAGAAGAGCACCTATGTCTTTAAACCAAAGCAAAACCTTGCGAGAACACCTCCCAGCAAATTGAGAGCAGTTGCAATAGAGGGGGACCAGGAACTGGTGGGTACCTACAGCGATTCAGAGGTTCAAACTCAGGCGTCGAAAGGAAAACGCAAAGAGCTAACCCCAGAAAAGAAAACAGAAACACATAAAGAAGCCAAATTATTGAAAAAAGACCTTAGATCATATGCTAAAGAATATTGGAGTTATGGAAAAACTACTGGCTGAAATGTATAAACCAAAGAAGGAAATTACAGACGCCTGCAACAGACTAGTTTACTACGAGAAATGTATCACATACGAACAGGACATTGAGGAACTACGAACAGAAAATGTGAATCTAAAATATCAGATCGAACACCTCAACTTACTGAAGGAAACAATGCAGCAAAAGCACAGGCGAAATCCGTTGGTACTCAAGCCGACATAAAGGACATCAACAGTGAACACTCAAAGAAAGACAGAGAGCACAGAGAGGAATTAACAAAGGTCTTGGAAGAGGAAAACACCTTCAGTAATCTAGCGAAAATAGTGGACCAAGAGTGGCCAGAAGAGATATATAGAAGGACAAAAAAAACCCTATGAGAACCCCCCTGCATAACCAAACACGGAAAAGGATGAAGATATGGTGTTATTCGTAGACCCGAATCAACTGAGTAATGAAGACAAACGGGAAGAACTGAAGAATAGCTTCCCCGCCTTAGTTCATATCGCAGAGGACGAATTGAAGGAAGGCAACATGGAGTTTGTCAAGCTCCATTTAGAAGTGCAGAAAGGGACAAAGAAAGACTAGATGCGATATACTAACACCATTTATGCCTTGCCTATGGTAATGGACAATAGTGGAATAACTGACCTGGAGATGATACACAAACTAGTGTTTCAACTACAAGAGGAGGTCCATAAGCAACCCGGAAGGAAGCTAAAAGTACTGACTACCGCCCCAACAAACCTGGACTACGTAAGAAAGGCGCTCGAATTTGCGTTTAGATCCACAGAGACGGTTATCCGGATCGCCGACACTAACCCACAAACAAAAGACAGGAATAAAAGAAAAGACAGCAAGCTGGAAAAGGAGAAGGTCATTATAAAGGCCCAATCTGGAAAGGGCTATGCCGAGCTACTAAGAAGCGTTAAAAGTGCAGTCAACATAGAACAGGAAAATATTAATATAAAAACTATCAAGAAAACGAACAAGGGAGACCTTCTCCTGGAAGTCGTTGGAGGAAAAAGGAAAAGCCCTTGCCTTAAAACAGCATATACAGCAGGGCAACTGTAATGCCGACATAGTAATAAAGGCGAAAGAATCCACTGTTCATATCACCGACATAGATGCCAGCATAGAACAGGAGGATCTGAAAATGGAAATTATGAAAGCGGAAAACGCAATGGAAAATCAAGTTAGGATCATCTCTATGAGACCTACCAGAAATGGTAATCAGACGGCGACAATATCACTGACCGATGATATTGCTAAAAGAGTAACCCAGCGGGGAATAATAAAAATTGGATGGGTTAATTGTAGGGTGAGGAAAAGGGTTAATATTCAGCGATGCTTCAGGTGCCATATGTTTGGACATAAGAAAGAGGAGTGTCAAAACGAAGATAGATCCGACCTATGTCTTAAGTGCTTGAAACCGAATCACAAAGCCCGAGAATGCAAAGACACACCAATGTGCGTTGTATGTAAGAAAGAGGGGCATCATGCTGACCAAACCAAATGTCCGGCCTATAGAAAACTAATAGAGGAGTACTCAATAGCAAAACCGATCCCCAGAGTGAGAAAATAAGCGGCAGAAGGCCTTCCGGAACGGACTATAATCTCCAATGGGAATTAAAATACTGCAAACAAACCTAAGACGTTGCAAGGGTACCACATGATCTTGCCTATGCAATAGCGATAGAAAAACGTATCGACATATTGGTAGTGGGAGAACCAAACAAAAAGATTATACAGAACGTTCAGTGGATTAAAGACCTAAGAGAAGACGTCGCGGTGCTCTTCCTTAACAAAACCGTACCGGTCAGTGAAGTTTCCCTCGCTGAAGGACACGTCAGAATAAAAGTACCTCAATGTTATATCTACTGTTGTTACCTATCCCCTAACATTAGTTTTGAAGACTTCCGCTCTAAAGTGGACATGATAATGGAAGACGTAGGAACGAGAAAGGGAGAAAAATTGATTATGGGGGACATTAACGCAAAATCCCCCCTCTGGGGCTCCCCAACAGAGGACCGAAGAGGAGAGTACTGGAGCGATTGGCTGGCAGCATTTGACCTGATGGTTCTAAACGATGGGAAAATGCCAACGTTTATAAGGGGAAACACTAAATCCTACATTGGTGTAACCTGCTCTACGCATCAACTATACAGGAAGATTAGCAACTGGAAGGTACTGGAGGAAGAGCCAGGCACAGAACACCAGTACATTAGTTTTGTAGTAGAAGCTAAAACAACGGCCTTAACTAAAGAAAAATACGTGTCCTACTGCGACTGGGCGGCCTTCAAGGAGATAGTGGCCTGGAGACTAGAAGATCCAAACGGCTCCCGAGATATTGAGTCAACTATAAAGGAAGCCTATAAGGCCAGCATAACGAAGACTGCTGTAGTCCGAATCCCCTTTTGGTGGAACGAAGAGTGTCTAAGGCTAAGAAGGGAAGCAACAAAAATGGCCAAACATACAACCCGAGAAGCTAACGCGAAGCTGGACCTTTATAAGACGAAAAAGAAAGAACTGAAAGCGCTGATCAACAAATCCAAAAACGATAAATGGAAAGACTTGTGCAACGACCTGGAAAACGACGCATGGGGAACGGCTTACAGGATTGCAACAAAGAAGCTAACTGGATACGTCCCATACCAGCTAGACGTTAAAGAGAAACTTAGAATAGCTAGAGTGCTCTTCCCAAAACAGGAAAAAACTTGGATATCCAGACACACCAGCAAGGGCCTTAAACCTTTCACGGAGGAGGAATATAGAGAAGCTCTACACAAGCTAAGAAACGGTTCGGCACCAGGGACCGACGGGGTGCCGGTCGAAGCTATAAAGAAGGTAGACGAAATCAAACCCCACTCCCTTTTAGACACAATGAATCTACATCTCTCACGACAAAGCTTTCCAACGTAATGGAAAATCGCAAGGCTCGTTCTGATTCCAAAGGGAAATCCAGAAGACCGGAAGTTAGGCCCATCTGCTTACTGAATTCTTTCAGTAAGTTGTATGAAAACCTACTAAAGAGTAGATTAGAAAAAGAATTAAAAGCTACGGGAGGCTTCTCTGAGAGTCAGTTTGGCTTCCAAAAAGGCAAGTCTACAATCCAGGCCGTAGAGAAGGTCGGCAGCTTCCTAGAGGACAGACCGAAAGATAAGTGGGCAATTTTGATCACGTTAGATGTCAAGAATGCCTTCAACACTGCTGCGTGGGATCTGATATTGTCGGCGTTACGCAGGAGGGGAGTGTCGGAGTCAATGATTAATATCATAAATAGCTATCTCGGGGACCGCTCTGTTTTAATAGACAGAAGAACAAAAATGGAGATATACGCTGGTGTCCCACAGGGGTCTATCTTGGGGCCCGTACTTTGGAACTGTCTCTACGACGGGGTGCTGCATTTGGTCCTGCCTGATGGGGTGAGAACAATAGCTTATGCGGACGACCTGGCTTTGCTAGTGGCAGCCAGAGACAGATCCGAGCTCCAGTGGAAAGCAAATGAGGCCGTAGAACAGGTCTCACGATGGATGACAAACAACATGTTGGAGCTAGCTCCGCAAAAAACCGAATGTGTTATCCTCCGAGGAGAGAGAGGAGCGGAACAACTACAACTAGTATGCGAGAACACGGAAATTCGTCCAAAAAAGAACTTGACGTACCTAGGAATTATTGTAGGACAGGGCGGTAGATACGGCGATCATTTGAAAGCTGCAGTCCTGAGGGCGGAAGAAAAGGGAGCGCAACTAATGCGTATAACAGGAAACCTCAGAGGGCCTAGCTATAGGAAAAAATTGGTGTATTATCACGTAGTTCAGTCGACTCTCCTATATGGTGCGCCGATATGGTACAAGTGGGCACAGAAAACTACCTATGAACAGCGAATAACAAAAGCCCAAAGAAAGTTCCTGGTGAGAGCTGCCAGCGCTTATCGGACAGTATCGTCACAGGCGCTACAAGTCATCCTAGGGGTCCCACTAATACGACTGCTGGTGGAAGAGCGAAGAAACCTGTATTACAATTATACGGCCGAAACGAAAATAACTAAACAAGCAGCTAGAGCTAACACATTGCAGGAATGGCAGAACAACTGGAGCTCGAATGTCAGAACGGCACAATGGACCAGGGAATTGATTCCGCGAATAGACGAATGGGTCAAGTGCGAGCACCGCCGAATTGTGGTTACCATCTCACCCAGGCGCTTACCGGCCATGGCACCTTTGAAACCTATACGAAACGTATAGGCAAGACTAATGACGACCTGTGCGTATACTGCTGTGAAGTGGACACAGCGCGACATACCCTTTTTGAATGCCCAAGATGGGAGGGAGAGAGAAGGGCAACAAACGCCAAGCTGGGCTCATCATTATCTCCCGATAATATGATTGCCCTTATGATCAGCGTTTCAGTAACCTGGGACCATATCAACAAATACATTAGCGACATTATGATGACTAAAGAGGATCATAGATGACAGATTGAAACGGACTGTCCGCCTGCCTGACGTTATTCGTTCACGAGGTTCCGGGCCAGCGGAAGGGAAGAAGGGGTGGTTTTAGTGGGTACACGGACTCTAGAGAGCCCCGGAATCCCACACACCCGGGGATAGTAGAACTAGTACCCGGTGCCTCTAAAAGGTTTCCACCCAACAAAAAAAAAAAAAAATCTTATCTGGATTAAACATAACTTTAAGTGCTTGATGCTGTGTTATTGATATAAAGGAACGTCCATAAATATATTTTTCTATTTTGCGTTCATAAAAACGCAATTGTAACACGCTTTTGCGTATCGAAAAGTGCTTCATTGTGATACGCCTTTTTTCATTTCTATAGGTTGGCTGTATTGAATACATTATGACAGAAAGCAAAATTGACGTTTAATGCATGTAATTGTAAATACTTTAATCAAAAATTCTATACAAATTTAGTTTACATTGTTATTGTTATGAAAACGTGGAATTACTGTATACATTTACACTGACGGAACAAGTATCTTGAGCATGTATTGTTATGCCAGCAAATTCTTCGTAACAAAGTTTTGCTGAGTTATGTTATTGCTTTAATGGTAGACTCTTGTGATTGAGAATCATTCGATGATATAACTCTAGAATGACCAGATGTACTTGGCCCTGATAAGTTGTGCGCTACAGCCACTTTACTTTTCATAGATGTTTCGATGTAACCCTCAGCTACCGCAGATGACTTCCATCCACCATGACGTTTTTAGTCAGCAAATCACTGCCTGCGTCTGCTAAGTGTAGCACTAGAACGTCTGAAGCAATGTCCAGTATAAAGCTCTGAATTGGGCAATTTTAGAAAATCAGCTATTAATTTAGGCATTTGCCAATCGTATTAATTCCAATCGGGCACGATATACAATAACCATTGCGATATGTAAGGAAGAATCTTGAATGATTAATATTTTTTGGTCGCAGGGCGACATATTTTTAATTAAGTAATCCATCTTTCATCCGTAATGCAAAAAACTCTTACGATATTATTTTTGTTTTAGGTACTGTCACCAAAATAATATCACTCTTAAATTCTAAATCATGTATGGACATATTTGTTAATTCATCTCGTCTACAGGCACCTGTGTAACCCATTATTAAAACGATCTAAAATTAAATCCATTACATAAAAATTACATTTTGCAAATAATATCGTACCTTTATTGCTAAATACAATGCGTCAGAACCTTCTTCTATAAATTTATTAATATCTTCAATGCATAAAATTTTAGATTTCTTAGCCTCGTATCCCTCAGAGAATCGTTTTAAATAGGCTTGTAATTTAATATATTTTGATATGTCTGTATTTTTATAAATGGAAAAGCAAGAACGAAGCATGGAATACATAGACCATAAGGTAGCAGATTTCTTATTTTTATCTTGTAATTCAAAATATGCCAATAAAATGTTTTCAGATATTGTGTTGACATTATTCTGTACAGCCCATAGTTCAAATTGATGGTAGCATTTTTCATATACTGCTTTTGATTTTTTCGGTAAAATTTATGACAGCGTTATCCGCAATTTCACGTAGTTGTGGTGGCGTACAAGATAAATTTGTCTCAGTATCACTCATTTTTTACAGTTTACAGAGACTATATTATGAAATATATTGTTTAAACAATTTAAATAGCCGAATTTGAATTTTGAATTCGTCAAATGTCAATCGTATGTCAATGTGACCAACTTCATATAAAAATAAAACTCAACATTTTTAATGAGATTTTTATTAAGTATTTATTATCAATTTATAATGCAAAATAGAAAAAATAGTATAAAGGACTCGTTTCATAAGGCTTTTTGTCGCACTCGTTCATTAGGAAACTCGCCTGCGGCTCGTTTTCTAAACTTGAACTCGTGCGGCAAAATCATGCCTTATGAAACTCGTACTTTAATATACTATTATGAAATCCCTTAACCGCAAAAATTATAGCTAATGCTTCCCGTTCAATCTGAGAGTAATTTTTCTGCGCTTTAGATAATGTCACAGATGCAAAACATATGGATTTAATAACCCCATCTTTTTTTTTTTTGGCCTTCGGGATCATATTAAGCTGTTACAATATGCCCTTTAATTGAATATCGTAAATAAGTAGAGAAGTAGAGAATGCATTTGCGATTTAAAGTTCTTTATACTAGTAGTGTTGAAATTTAATTTGAATGCAAATTGAAGAGTCGTGTTTATATTTATTTTAGATTATCTTGAAAGTTTGACTACATTTACATAATTAAAATCACTGTTTTGCGGAAAAAAAAATAACTTTGGGGCAATGTGAGTTTAATGCGAACCTGTGCAATATGCATACATATCTTCTGATTTTCGCGGTATGTAATTCACTTATCATTGTTTAGCCGTTTTCACCGCCTAAGCCGATAATGATAGAATGCTGTATTATTCTTTTTAATTAGATAAACCATATCGGTTTTCTAGATACAAGAATAACGCTTCTATATTGTTTCCGTATCAAAACGGGTTTTTAAACAATAGTGTTTATTTATTCAATACATATGCGAGGTGTCAAGTACACACTGTTACTTGTCCGAACAGTTACCACAATTGCAATATATTACTAATGCGATAATATACAATAATTACTCAAACATTTAATAATTATTAAGTCTCTCCCCGATACTTTTGTGGTTTCTTGCGGTGTTTCTCTTTCGACTTCTGGTATATTTATTTTTTTTTCCCATTCTTCGGTGCGGGAAGAGTTTCCATTCTTTCTTCGCGTTTTCTATAGTATACCTTGAATCATATAGTTTTAAAATGGCTCAACATAAATACGTTGATTTCCAGATCAGCTCTTGTTGTTACTCTGGTTAAATTTTCACTTGCTGCTTGTGTTTGCCTTTTGACGTCTACAAATTATGTGAATAAAATATATTTACTGCAAACCATCCTACACAAAGCGACGACAGATATTATGAGATTCAAAAAGATTGTCAATTCCGCTCCTATAGATAGTAACAGGGTGTAGATATATGCCGCGTGTTTGTAATGAAGGTTTGAACTAAGTCAGTGTTGGAACACAAGAAAGTAAACGAATTTGTCATAAATAAGGAAAACGTAATCTATATTTGAACTCGCATTATATAAACGACTACGGATTGGTGTTTCTGGTTGTAAAAATGAAAAGTAATTAAATTAAAAACTAAATTATGATTTTACAAGTCAGTACTAGCTGGTGTTTAACTAAATTTATTTATTACTTTAAATTATAACACACAATTAGTATAATTATTAGGTGACAAAACTTAAAAATTGTTTAAAGAGCGTGTTCAAAATGTTCACCATGAGCATTAATGCAAGCGTCAACTCTTCGTTTCATGCTTTCCAAGACATTGATTAGTTGTTGTGCAGTTATACTCTGTACTGCATTGATAATGGCATCTCTCAATTCTTCTATGGTATGCATGCGGTTTCTATAGATCCTATTTTTTAGATAGCCAAACATAAAGTAATCTAATGGGGTTAGATCAGATGATCTTGGTGTCAGCAAAAAAACTGTTGGAGGTATTAGCAGGTTCGTCGAGCAGTATGTGCTGGAGCATTATCGTGCTGAAAATAACCTGCTTCAAGCTCATTTTCTTGTAACTCTGCAATAAACAATTCCAACATCTGTTGGGCTGTTACAGTTTCCTCGAAGAAAATTGGCCCTATTATTCGTTGCGTGGACATAGCTAACTAAACTCCAACTTTTACGAGATGCTATTGCGTTTCTCGAAATTCGTGTGGATTTTCTGCAGACCGGATACGATAGTTTTGCGAATTGATATAGCCCGTTAGATGAAACCAGGCTTCATTCGAGAAAAATGATTTGTTTAGCAAGTCATCGTCCCTTAAATTGTTATTAAACCAATGACAATATTCCAATCGCCTATCGTGGTCTAATGTTAGTAATAAGTAAGTAAATAGAAGGGTGGTGTTACACTGCGACCTAAAAGATCTATTGTGTCCCCTATTCTTGCTGCTTTACAGCTGGCCTTCCAATCCTATTCCTTTTAGAAAGTGTGGGTTGTCAGAGGGCCCCAGTCTAGGTAAGTCTCCCTCTTCGATTTCACATGCTCCCAGGTGCAATGCCCTCGAGTTGCACAGTGCTACGCAGTTTGAGAGGACGTGAATGGATGTTTCATCCTGTTCCCCACAAAATCTGCATTCAGGATCTTTTTCCAATCCAAGCTTACTCAGGTGTCCTTTCAGTCTACAATGGCCTGAAAGTATTCCTGTTAATATACGAACATTGTTCTTACTCAGGTTGATGCATTCTGTAAACCTCTTCTGGTTATAAGTTCCAGAAGAATTTTACTTGCCTCATTCCCTGGAGATTTTCCAGTAACTGGATTTTCTCTGCTCAATTTTCTTTTTAGTTTCTTCAGTATTGTACTGCTACTTAACCCGCAAAAGGGTTCAGCCCTACAAAAGGCATTCCAGCCCTTTTTTGCGAGGTTATACGTTATTTCGTTTCCTTCACTCCTGTGTGACCCGGAACCCACAGGAGGGTTACTTTATTTCTTTGCCTAACCATTTAGTTCCCTAGGCATTCCAGACCATCTTGGAGCTGATTTCATATGATAAACACTGCGTAGGCTTTCAACGGGCCAGTGTAACTATAACTAACAGCTTCTTGCGGGTTTCGCCGTGTGTCAAACTTTCGCTTGACGTTCGCTGTTCATACTGACAGTTTCTTCAGGATAACTGAACTGAACTGCAGTTCAGTTATCCGAATAGTTCATCACCCAGTTCAGTTACCCTGAAGAAGCTGTCAGTATGAACAGCGAAACGTCGAGCGAAAGTTTTGACACACGGCGAAACCCGCAAGAAGCTGTTAGTTATGATTTCATATGAGTTCAGCGCCTTGATGGCTGCTTGACTATCAGACACGATGATAATCTCCTGCTTCCGATAGTTCCTATCCATAATGAACTGAACACATCTTCTGTTCATTATGGATCATCATCATTCATCTGGTCTAATAGTAATAATTCCTGTACCGTAGAAACTTTATAGGGATGAAAATGTAACTTTCTTTTGACAGCTCGTTGCGCTGAAGTGTATGATAAGCCTGTAAAATTATAAAATGTAATAAACTATTTCACTTAATGTTAATATTGATTTTTTACCTGTTTGTTGAGCTAATTGACCCTATGGTTTAGTGGGACTCTGATCTAGACGAGTTCGTACATCCTCAATTTTGTTTTCTGTAAAAACTGTCTGACGATCAGATGACTGCCTTTACGAACGCTTCCTGTTTCTCGAAAGCGGTGCACAAGTCTATAAATCTGTCTGCTTAAAATCAAATCATCGAATTCTGCATCTGGAAACTGTATACGGAATTCTTGAATACATAAATCTACAGAGTATATCCGTGCCCCTTCATCATTTCGCTGTCCATTTCGGAAATAAGCTTCCAAAATGAATGTTTCGTGCTCTGGTGTGTAGGGCATTGCACACTTTAACAGATAAACGTTATATAGATTAGGTGTATGTTATGAAATAATTTGCTACCACAGATAAATTCCCTTATTTTCTTACAGTATTCAGAAATACTATTGTTGGTGATATTAGATGTAAATATAAACGGTTTGAAAAAAATTATAAGATAAATAATCGAAAGATACTACAACACGAACGCCAATGTCGCTAAGTGTCAAGAAAATTCATTTAATGTATGAAATTTGTATGTAGCTAACTTCGCTCATTAAATTGGTAATAAGTATAGATAAATTTTTCCGGAAAACAGTTTTTTTATTACGACAATCACTTTGAATCTCTATGTATTCATTTATTTTGAATTAAAACTTCAATATTTCATATTTCTGTTCCCCAAACTATGATATTTGTTTGCCTTCTATTAATTGTTGTTATTATGGTAAAGCATATGATAATAATATTTGGTGTTTTAAAAAATATTCAGAAAGACGAAATATATATTAAAGAGGAAATAACCACCAGCCTATTTAAAAATGCAGGGTGTAACATAGTATGTAACAAGCATTTAATATTTAATTCCACAGGTAATTAATATTATTTTAATTACCATTAAAATTAGTTGTATTTTCTTATAAGATGAACTGGTAAATAATGATAATATTTTTTTTTTTGTAGGAGGCGAAAGCAAATTTACCGGCGTGAGCACCCCATCTCGTTCCAGCTCAACTCTGTGCGACTTCCACCTAACGCATTGGAAGAATGTATGGCGAGCATCGTCTGTTGAATATTTTTATACTTATATAGTAGTGTAGTTTTTATATGTAAGGTTGGTACTAAACTTTTTGTGTACAGAAGTATAATACAGAAAATGTACCTAATTTCATTACATATAGTTGTTGTCAGTTTCTTTGCTGTATAAAGATGTTTGTTTTCGTTGTGCTTGTTTTAATACAATAAAATAACAAAACTCTAATATCGTCACGGTCTTTGAATAATTTGTATTTCAAATTTTGAAATAATAATAGAAAAGAAATATTAATTAATGTTAAATATTTATAATTTCTATATAATTTATACTATTTTATTTACAATTTCTTGATAAAACCCTATTTCAATCCCTACTAGCTCGAATTTTATATATGGTGTGTGTATGTAAATAGATAAATTTTGCAATCAAATAAAAAAAAATCGGTATTAAAGTCCGACCTTGAATCAAATCTTCTTTAACAGCAACTCTTCAACATTTGCACCTTAACTTTAAACCAATCTTCCAATAGTATCTCTCTAAACAATTCCTCTATATCTTCCTCTTCAACAGCTCCTCCTCAATCTTTGCACCTTAGCTTGAAATCAACCTTTGAATAATATTTCTTCGAATAGTATTTCTTGAGATGATAATTCTATCAACTTGCGTTTAATATTTCTTTATATTATATGTTCTTAATTTCTAGAACTTTTATTTTATCTTTTCCAAATCAATCAATCATTTTTTCGTAACTAATCAATAATAAAATCACTTTTTTTTATATCACCATGTGCACCAGAACATACATATATCATGAATTGCACACAGCCTCCCAAACATCATATTTTATTTTGACAATTTTAAATGACTTTGAAATTTTGAAATATCAACATTTATAAAGTGTTATATGTTTTGTTTGTATTAAATTTAACATTAATTTCGTTTATAAAATAATGTAAATTATATATTTTAAGTTTATGCAAATACTGAAATCCTATAATAAGTAAATACATAATGAATTCCAAATCTAATACATTACATTACAATATAATACAATTTCATCAAAATATAATATAATTTGTTATGTACTGTCTTAAAAACTTGAGGCATAGTTTGCCTTGAGATAAAAAAAAAACTCACCAGTCTCACATTAAACCCTAGCCAAAAGAAAAGCAAAATATGAAAAACACAAGAGATCTTGCCTAGTCCACTAATAAGTAAGTAATCTCAAGATGTATTTGCTACCAACGCACATTTATAAAGGTTTAAGACAAGGGTGGCCAACCCAAGTGATCTTGTGGGCCACTTTGAATTTCACATACCTATAAGACTTTTTTTCCTCGAGCTTACCATGGGATGGTCACCTAGGTTAGCATCATGACGTCATGGTTACAGAAAGGTTAATCGTCAAAAAAACATCTATCGTGCTTGATAAATTATAGGTAATGTTTATGTACTGTATACTCTAACCATTAGGGGAAGGTGGGCAAGATGGGCACATTAAGCTTTAGAACACTGCATCAGGATTGCAAATTGATATACAAGGTTCTAAGTACGCTTGCTGTAATTTTTAAACATTTATCTGCTGATGAATGAATTTACAATTTTTCGATGGCTATTC
The DNA here is from genome assembly GCA_004143645.1 of Protaetia brevitarsis. Lineage (NCBI taxonomy): Eukaryota > Metazoa > Arthropoda > Insecta > Coleoptera > Scarabaeidae > Protaetia > Protaetia brevitarsis. The sequence goes on from RXPK01000349.1 coordinate 139,499, forward strand.
TTGATGTTGTGAAAAAATGTGTAAATACACCATCTTGCCCCACCATGGGGGCAAGATGGGATTCCAGGTGAGTTAAGATTGGGTCGTACCATAAAACTAGGTAATAGGTAAACAAAAAATGGATTCTGGAAAAATATTCTTAAAAACATGCAGGAACAAAGCTTAAACTCTTTAAAGCGGAACTACTTAAAATAAAAAAAATACAATAACGATAAGAATATTAAACTTAATCTTCACAATTGAGACAATAGAAGACGAACTCATCCACGTTATTCGCACAGCCTCCATGTACCCAACCTCGCCATCCATGGCGTTGAATCAATACTTCCCCTTACAATACTAACATTGAGTGTCATCTTCCTCAACAGAAGAACTTGTTTATTTCCTTGACGTTTTCTAAAAATTTATCTCTTGACTTTCCTTAGAAAATTCGGCTTCTTGATCTCTTCTGTTTTCTTCTTTGTCATTTTTTTTTCCTTTAACTCTCCCTCAGCACTTCTAGTTGCCTTAGGGATTCTCCAGACTTCTATTTTCTTGTAGCAGATTTTTATACGTATGCTTGTAAGGATTGTTGTCTTTCCCTTGTTACGCTTTGATTGAACATGTACTTTATTCCTAACATGAGAAATAGGCAATATGTCTTCGAGAAAGCATAATGGGCATATCCAGGCATAACGGACCAGACTGAAGAGTGAGATAGTGATGTCCTCATGTTGCCCCATACCAATAGCCCCATCTTACCTCTTTGGGACATTTTCTGGTTATGTTATAATAACATTAATTATTTGAAATAAGCAAATAACGCACTATAGAAAATACTTGCAATACATGTCAATTAATAAGCACAAAAAAGTGTAGTTGTAAATAATTGCTAATGCTTCCGATACTGGCCGTTGAACTAACCATCAAAATAATAACAAAATTCTGGAAATTGCAAAGTTTACGCACAAACAGGAATAACTTTGTTATTACGACTAGTAAAGTTTCCTACATTACAAAAAACATAAAACAGCACTTGTCAATATTAGGACTGCTATTATTTGACAGATGCTTACTGCCGTTTTGTAGATAAGACGATATCTCCATCATGCCTCGTGGCCCCATCTTGCCCCACCCTCCCCTATAAGGATTAATAAAGAATGGAAGTGTTGGAAACATGACAATTTCTAATCATAATAATGAATGACTTTGTCAAAGATATCTTTCTATGTAATAAGATAGGATATATTCTTAATGTTGATGACAATCAGCATTGGTTTCATCGCTTTTGGAAGATGATATCCATTTCAGGATACCATTCTGTTGTTAGAAATGGGTAGACCCATACTTAGACAGGGACTTCTACCTGTATTTTCGAATGTTGAAAATTACTTTTTTAATGAATTAACAAATATAATCGCTGGTATGTATGTATAAGTGCCTCCGTATTGAAGAAGTGCATATATAGGCCCTCGTGACTTAAAAAAATCTCTTTTAACCCTTCAGTACCTACTAACATGATCTTTGTTAGCTTAGTACTAAAGTGAGTGATCGGTTTCTCAGACGTCATGTTAGTACTGAAGGGTTAATAACTCTTTGTTACTTAATGACGCGTGGTAAGTACATTATTTTCGATATCTGATAGACTCAATGTACACGGAAAAAAAGAAATTGTTAAATCAATGAAATATTCATTGACACAAACAGGTGGCTATATATGGGCAAACAAATATTTATTTCCTTCAAGTAACTTACTTTGTCAGTACTGGATACTTGATTCAAATGTCTACAGTATTTGTTTTAACTAAGATAAAGTGGATTAGGTTAAATATTCCACAAATTGGATTAAATGTGCCTACATATTAGAATCAATTAATTAACTATTTCTTTCAAATTAAACGTTTGTTTACACTAAATAATTCCCGATTTGGTCGCATTAGTTATATTCATTTAGCCATACCAAGTATTTTTTTTCTAGGACTCACAATTGATTGCACTGACTTCAGTTGACTAACCATTAACCATACTGTGTCAAAGCAAGTTGTTTTCATTCTAACTGTATGTTACTACGTTATTGATTTAATAAATCAATTTATCCTATGAACATGTGATTTCTTGAAACTGGATTTCAGTAATCGTTATTCTAAGCTTCTGCCAGTTGCTCTCTGCATTGGGATTAATGCGAGTCGTAGCTCTGATGATCACAGTTGCTATTTGTATCGTTGGGCCTGGACAGGGCGTTTAATGATAGACACTTTATGTGTTTTTGTAGTTTATTTCACACTAAATGTTGTAAACCTTTTACATAATTATATTACATCACTACATCATACAGAGACATACATGTGACGTTAGACGTTGGAACTAACTGCCACCTATACATCCTTCCCCTTTTATTTTGTAAAACGTGTGGGCATTTTTAAATCTTTCCTCTCTCTCAATCTTCCACTCCAACTTGTTTTTCCGCTGTCTGTATTTACATCTTGGTTGTTATTATTTTCAGTTCCATTTACATTGATGTCATCTGATGTATCATAGTGATAAACGGGAGTAATGGGATTTTGGTTATTGCATTTTTTAAAAATTTGCGATTTCTCCGAAAGCACTATTGCCCAGAGTTTTGAATAATATATGAACGCGGTTCTTTACATTTTTCTATTACTTTACGTCTCTCCTATTTATTTTTATGCTGCATCATTACATAGTCTCCTATTTTAAGTTCAGGTAAGTTTTTTGCATTTTTGTTATAATATGCTTCATATATTTCTCTTTTCTTTTCAACTTTTTCCTGAAGATCTGTATTTAATTTAGGTTTTAAGATATTAGATGAACATGGCAATTTTGTTTTAATTGACTTATTTAATAAAAGCTGTGCTGGTGAAAAGTCTAAGTTGTGTACTGGAGTGTTTCTGTAGTTCAATAAGGCTACATTTATGTCTGTCTTGTCTTCTGCAGCTTTTTTAATAACGTTTTACAAATATTAAATATTTACAGCTTTTTCTGCTAATCCATTCGACTGTGAATGTAATGGACTAGTAAAGATAGTTTCAAAACTCCATTCATCTGCGAACTTTCTAAACTCATTGCTATTAAATGGTACATTATCGGTAACTACTTTTTCAGGAATGCCAAACCTTGCAAAAATTGATTTCATAATGTTAATGATTTCATGTGCTGTTCTAGTTTTCAATGTTGACATTTCTATCCAATTGCTAAATGCATCTATAATTATTAAATAATCTCTATTGGTAAAAGTGAATATATCTGCTGATATTCTCTCCCATGCTCTTGTTGGAATTGGATATAACATTAACTCTTCCTTTCCTTGATTATTTTGGTGTTTTTCACACACATTGCAATTTTTTATAAACTTAATTAACATCGTTTTCAATAGCTTTTCTAAATTCAGTTTTCTTAGCTTCTGACATTGGTATATATTTTTGTAAGTTATAAATTTCTCTATAGCTATTATTCTCAGTTTTGATGTTAGCTCTACTTAATAAATCAGCAATGTATAATAGTTTTCCCGGTGTATATGTAATTTTTAAGTTATAACCTATTACTTTTAGAATCATCCTTTGCAATCTTTTATTAATTTTATCTAAATCTTTTTTAAAAATTGTTTGTAAAGGTTCATGATCTGATTGTACAATGATATCATGTCTACCAAAAACGTAATAATGAAATTTTTCTACAGCAAATGTTATTGCAAGACATTCTTTTTCTATCTGCGCATACGCTTGTTCTGTTTTTGACAAACTTCTTGATGCAAAAGCTATAGGATGGTCATCTTGCATTAGGACAGCTCCTAATCCATCCTTACTTGCATCACATTGTATAACTGTTTGCTTTTTTTCATCAAAATATGCTAATGTTGGTGCATTGATTATTAACAATTTCAAATTCTTTAATGCTTGATCATGTTCTGATGTCCATGACCAAGGTATGTCTTTTCTAGTTAAATTTCTAAGGCAAGCAGTTACACTTGACATATTTGGTACAAATTTAGCTAAAAATTTTGCCATACCTAAAATTCTAAGTAACTCTGTTGTCTTTTGGGTTATCTAATTTACTAATAGACTCCACATAACTACTATCAGGTTTAATTCCTACTTGAGTAAATGTTTGTCCCATGTATTTTGCACTTGTCTTTTTAAATTGAAGTTTATTTTTATTAAATTTTATACCTTGTCGTAGTGCCGTCTGTAGAACATGTTCTAAATTCTTGTCGTGCTCTTCTTCATCCTTACCTCCTACAATTAGGTCATCGAAGTATATTCCAACACCTTGGAAGTGTCCAAAAATGTCAAAATCCATTTTTTGGAAAACTTCTGGGGCTGATTTCAGACCAAATGGTAGTCTACAAAATTTGTATTTACCAAAAGGGGTGCTGAAACTCGTGAACTTCATGCACTCTTCTTCCAATGGTACTTGTAAATAGCCATCCTTCATGTCTAAAACAGTAAATATTTTTTTATTTGTTAATTTTATGGCTATGTCCTCAGCTGTCGGTATTGGGAAATATTTTCTCTTGATTGCTTCATTTAAAAATCTTGGATCCAAACATATCCTTATATCATTATTCGGTTTAGACACTATGGTTAACGGACTTGTCCACTCTGTCGGTTCTTCTTCCTTCTTAATGATTCCTTTCTTTTCGAGTTCCTGTAGTTTACTTTTCACTTTGCTTTCCACTGCTATTGGTATTTTCCTTGGTGGTTGTCTCCTAGGTATCACATTTTATCTATTCTTATTTTGTGTTCCATTGGATATCTTCCCAGCTCATCATCAAATACTTTTTTATATTTCTCTAACATGTTTTCCATCGTTAATATTCTGTTACTTGTCTGAATGGTATCAACTTGCTTTACTATGTTTAATTTCGTGCAACTTTCCAAACCTAATATTGGCTGAACATTCATGTCAACTACTAAAAATTCAATGACATACCTTGAATTTTTAAAGTTACATGTTGTTGTTACTTTTCCATAGGGTTTAATTATTGTTCCCCCATATGCTTCTAAGATGGTTTCTGTTTTCTCTATTTCTTCTACAAGTTTTAATTTCCTTACTGTTTCTATTGGTATAATATTGCTTTGTGATCCAGTATCTACTTTAAATTTTATAAATTCTCCTTTTATCTTTAATGTTTTTGTCCAATCTTTCTTATTTTTGTTTTCATTTATGGCATACACAACGTTTGAACTAACTGCCACCTATACACTATTAAGATATTTACCTACCTGGTAAAGAGATAAATATTTTATGAACGTGTTTGCCATGTATTCAAGTTGTGTTAAATATACGTTGTTACTATAGTGAAACAGGAGAACTGCCATCTTTACTGCAATGTCTGTACTCATATAACATATAATATATTGTGAGCGTGGTCAGGGTGATCGTATCTTATTTTTTTTTTGTTTTACAAACGTTTCTTTTGCTTTTAAACAATGCTTTATTTTTCTTGGTTACAATCGTTACTTCTACATTTCACACACTACTCTATCTCTCTTTCTATCCGCCAGATGGCGTGCGCCCTCAATTCGGCCCTTCCTGGCGGTACGTTGCCCCAACGTCCTCTCTAGGAAAGTCCCCAGCCAAACTGGATCCTACCCTCTCGGTCGGCTCATCGTTTTCGCCCGCTCCCTCTGTCGGTTCCAGATTCTCGTCGTCACCTACTTCCTCTTCGTCGTCGTTGTCGTCAGAATCTTCATGTATTCGTCATATTTAACCCACAGTTTGATCTGTTCTGGCGGTAATACCGATCTCTATGGCTTTTGCTTGAGTTCGAATCCTGGAATGTCAGTTGTGATATAGCGGTCGTTGTCTAATACCTTGTGGATTTGGTACGGTCCTCTAAATTTCTTCGCCATCTTTGGGTTTGCGTCGGACGTTACGTTCCGGACGGCAACAAAGTCGCCTTGGACATAAGGTCTGTGTGGTCTACGGTTAGAATCGTAGCGTCGTTTAGACATCGCTTGCTCGTCGGACATCTTCTGCATCGCATTTTCCCTCATCCGTAACCGGTCACGACCATGTTCTCCAACAGTTATTCGTTCGGTCACCAGACCATCGATATCGTTAAGTGCGTGTCCCCTCATTCGGTATCCGAATAAAACTTCTGCTGGGCTATATCCAGTGCTCTTTTGGAATGTGGAATTTATGGCGGTCTGAACTTTACTGAGTATATCGTCCCATCGGTTTGGTTCTGGAGCTTCTTTTAATAGTGCTGACATTATAGTTTTGTTATACCTCTCGACTTGCCCGTTGCTACGTGGTGTTCTCACGGCTGTATGTGTTAATTGGATGTTGTTCTCTTCGCAAAAGGATCCAAATTCATTACTTGTGAATGCAGTTCCCCTGTCCGATATTATTCTACCTGGCCGTCCGAAAATCTTGATAAGCTGTCGTAGAACTTTAGTTACTTCCTGGGTGTTGGTTGTTTTGGTAGCTTCCACGAAGATGAATTTTGAGAAAGCGTCTATAATACATAAAATGTGTCGATTTCCTTTCCCTGACTTCTCTAGGGGTCCTAGATGATCAATGTGTGTGTGTCTCCCAAGGTTGTTTTCCTTTATCAATCGGATGCAAGTAGCATTCGTTGGTAGGGTTCTTATAATTGTACTCTATACATTTCAAACAGCTCGATAAGCATTTTTGTGTAAATTTCTTCATGTTTTTGAAATAATACCGCTGCTTTAGTTTTTCCAGTGTCTTGTCTGTACCCAAATGTGCTATATCCTCATGAATACCCAAGACAATTTGTCTTCGCAGATTCCTAGGCACAACTACCAGCTTCCGTTCCCCTAAAACTCTCATAACTAACCCATTAATTAGTTCATATTGGTTCAACTTCCTTCCTTCCTCTAACTTCGTCTTAATTTCTCGTAATTCAGGGTCCTTATCTTGAATTAGCGGTGAATCTAGCTCTTCTGCCGTGTAAATGGTGAATGTTCGACTTAAGGCGTCCACGTGCTTCATGCTCGTACCAGGTCGGTGTTGAATTTTATAATTATACTCTTCCAAAAGCAGACTCCATCTACATATCTTGGCGTTTACTTCCTTCTTCTTCAGTGCTAATGTCAGTGCATTGCAATCCGTGACTAATGTAAATTCTTTCCCAATTAGGTACGCTCTAAATCGTTCTAGGGATCGAACAATTGCTAGTAATTCTAACTCAAAGCTGCTGTATCTGCTTTCTGCTTCGCTGGTCTTCCGGCTAAAGTAAAATACTGGATGAAACTTCAGGTCATCGGTCGCCTTCTGCATCAATATGGCACCAAATCCATGGCAACTAGCATCCGTGTGCACTTCTGTTTCGAGATCGCGATTGCACAGCTTCAGAACAGGTTCATTAGTTAATCGGTGCTTCAAAGTTTCGAATGACTTCAGGCAATTGTCATCCATCTTGAAAGGAGTAGATTTCAGCGCATCTGTTAGAGGTTTAGCAATAGTAGAGTATCCCTCAACAAATTTTCTAAAATAACCGCTCAGTCCTAAGAATAAACGTAACTGATGTATGTTGCGTGGCGTTGGAAATTTTTGAATTGCTGCAATCTTCACTGGTCCAGGTGCTATTGTTCCATTTGCCACAATGTGTCCTAAGTACTCAATTGATGTCATCCCTATCTTACATTTATCTAATCGTAACTTAAGTCGGTGGTGTTTTATCAGTTCGCATACCTCTCTTAAGATGTCAATGTTCTCATCAATGGTCTCTGTGCCAATCAAGATGTCGTCCATATACACTTGTACCTTCCGTCATTTATCAGTTCTTGGAATATGTGATGTATGTACCTCTGGAATGCAGATGGTGAATTTACTAACCCAAGGGCATTTTCAGGAATTCATATTGTCCGGTTGGTGTTACGAATACTGTGTACTTAGTCGATTCTTCATCCACATCAACATGATAGAATCCGTTCGTCAAGTCCAAAGCAGTGAAATATCTTGCATCACTTAGTCTGGTTAACAAATTGTCAATTATAGGTAAAGGAAAATTTTCTCTTACCGTAATTTTGTTGAGTTCTCTGTAGTCAACACATAATCGGTATTCTGAATTCTTCTTCTTTGTCAATACAATAGGGCTAGCATATTCAGACTTGCTTGGCCTGATTATACCTTTCTCTAGAAGATCTGTCACAATGTTTTGAGTAATCTCCTGTTCATGGAATGCCAATCTTCTTGGTGGAAATCTAACCGGTTTGTCACTCTTCAATTCAATTTTCAGTTTGGTATGCGTTCCTTGAATCCCTGTGCTAGTGAAATGCTGACTCGACTCAATTAACTGTTGTAGCTTGTGTCTCTTCTCTGGTGGTAGTTCTTCATTTATATCCATGGGAAACACACTTTCTTCCACTTCAATACTCATGATCTGTGCAGCTTCATTTTGTTGGAGTTCAGTAAAACATATGCCATTGGAATTGACTGACCAGGTTATGGGTCTAAGAAATTGTTGACCCAAGATTACCTCTGTGGATATTGCATTGTCTGGTACTACGACTGCCTCTACAGCGAATACTTGGCCATCAGCTTCAGCCTGGAATAGCGCAACTTTTAAGCAGTGTATCTTGGTTCCTCCTAACCCGACAAGAGTAGAATGCCTTTGTTCTTCAGCTAAGTTCAAAGTCGATGCTACTTTCTCTTTTATGAGATTCTTCGCGCTACCTGTGTCTATCAAAGCAACTGGCTTTTGGTATTAACTAACATTTTCTTACAAAAATGATGCGAATCTTGTGTATCAGCTGTTATTGTGGAAACATTGGCAGGCTTACCTTCTTTTTTGTGCAATACCTTGATATATGTCCAGGTTCGTCACATTTATAACATACTACTGGTTTCCTCCCTGTACTATTTGTTGTTCTGCTCACCTCTTCTTTCTCCCCTTTCTTGAAGTAGCAGTTTTCCATTTTATGACCAGTCTTCTTGCATATTCCGCACATGCCTCCCCGAGAATCATGTTTGTCAATGTTCTTTTTACGCATTCCTTGTAATTCGTTACTTAAAAGTTTCAGTAGTTGAAATAATTCCGGTAATGTCTTGCATTGTGTTGTTACCAGTTGTGTTCTTATTGTAAAATTGTCAATGCCTTGTATAACGTGATGAATTATTTCCCGTTCATCTAAACGAGCTCTTCTTGCGATTGTGCATTTATCGTGATAGTATTCTTCGATCTTCTCACCTTTTCGTAGTTTTCTGTTGCGTAATTGGTCCATTAACTCTCCAAAGTCATAGTGTTTGCCAAACATGTCCTTTAGCTCATCGCATATCTCAGTCCAGGTGTTAGTTAGGTATCGGTCTTCAGAGTTATACCAAGCTTTGGCACGTCCTGCGAATTTATTGGTCGCTAAAAGTTTCACAGTGGCATCATCGAGGTTATATACTGTTTTTAATCCATCTACGCGTCTTATCCAGTCATCGACGTCGTATGTATCACTTAACCCTAAACCTACCAAGGTGTGCTTTTGAGGCACAATTGATTTTGAAATTGCTGGAACTTTGTAAGTTAACTGCCCACAGACTGGAGGATTTTTGTATTCTCAAAATAAACTATTTAACACAGAATGACATAAAATTTTTTTAAAAATATTTTTCCTATTTTACTAAAAAAATTAAACATAATTTACCGACACGTCCTACCAAGGTGTGTCTTTGAGGCACATATTGTTAATAATAATAAAAGGCGACAGGTGTGTCCTTTTCTACTCTCTGTCGCACACCATAGGCGTCGCCCTATCTATAGCGTGTAAATTTGGCGTGAAAAAGTTTCTTAACTAAGGCTTCAGACGGGGCGACAATTAAAAGGCAAATAATAGATGGACGAAGGGGTAACGGGGATGGCACGGGAATAGGCGTATCGTTATTAATAATTAAAAGTAGGAAAAGAGGAGAAAATTCGCCCAAAAATTAGATCGTAGTAGGCGGTGAGAAGCGAACGTCACTGCACCGACCGCGCTCCCAGAAACGTCAGATTTCCCGATTTCGGTTGTCACAATTGGGGTATTTTGTGCGATCGTTGCAAACCGAGGTGCCGCTCTGGGAGTGGGGTTTATGTCGGAAAGATATCTTACATGTTTCCTCTTACAATTCGAACCCTAAAATAGGGTCGAAACGCGTTATTTTTTTCAAAACGAGTCGATTTATAGAGCGATGTTTTGCCGGGAACGCGCGCTTTGTTTGACGGAATTCGTACGATGGTGTCGTATTAATCGCCCGGCATAACCTTCCGAATTTCGTGGGACGAAATAGGCGTATAAGCCAGGTGTAAAAAGTCAAAACGTGGTTCGACAAATGCTATAAAGCGATACAGTAACGAACGCAGATGGAAAATCGCAAAATATTGCCATTCGTGATGGAGTTAAGTTCATAACCTAACATGTTATTCGAATAACAACAACAGCGATGTGAAGTAATTGAATTATATTGCTTATGGATCAATACGTTGCTTAAAAGGTAAAACCAGATTTGTAATACACGATCAGATATGTTTGTGATTATAATAATTATACAATTTTTAGAGAAATCGTTGAGCAAGTTTCGAGAAAAATGTCAAATCATAACGCCAATTTTTTTCCACTTTAGAGACCGAAAATGAATATACTATCACAGCATCACAGAATGTACTTCAACAGGAGAGCTTCAGATGTGCTAAAAGTTTATCGTAAAACTTCTCCCAATAAGTGTCGAGCCATTACGTTCTCCCTCCGAGGAAATTTGTGCCAACGCTGTGATAATTATATTATAGAAGAATAATCTTTGTTACAATTAAAAAAGGTATACTTCGGTTTTTTTTTATGGTGATCATGCCTCCGATGCCATTTAAATGGGAATTTTACATCTGAGAAACGAAGTAATTTAAAAAGGACACAGCGATCATCGATTTCCATTACGTTAAGGAAAGTTATAATTATTACTATTTGGGAACACACGGTATGTACTTTTTATTAACATTTATTCTTCGAATAAAAAAATATCAAATACTTAGAACTTTATTTACCTACCTTCCCTGCAAAATAGTACATTACTTTATCTAAATTATTAACGATTTTACTAGCGAAGCCTTTCATTAATTATATTTAAAAGAGTTTAAGCCATCAAGATATAATTCTTCTGCGAATATCAAGAAGATACACTAATTTTAATAAGTCTTATTATTTTTATTAAAATCTGTACATCAAATGTGATGACACAATTGTATATATTTCACCATAGAGCAGTGTTGTTCTAATGCTTTTAAACAATGTATGAGATTGGCTAACAGATGGTACTATTTCCAATAAATTGTACTATTTACTTTTTGACAATGTACTTGAATTGTAGTTGTCAATAAATCTAATTATTATTATATTTTGTTTAAAACAGGTTTCTGTAATTTGATATGATCTGCCATCATCACACAATCAGATTTCTTTGTTACCGCCACCCATTCCCTTACATTGAAAGTATTTTTTTCTGAATAATTACAAGGAATTAATTAATTGAAAATATTGTACTAAATTCCTCAATGAGGTACTATTGTACTACGTTTTATTCAATTGTACTAAAATAGTACAATAGTACGCTTCGGAACAACACTGCCATAGAGTAACCATGGTACAAATAATACGGTATGCTTACGCGCATACGAAAGTTACGTCAGAAAGGGGGACTTACTCAGTTGTGACGTAGTGAGCTAAGATCTCTTTGTTGACTCAGTTAATAAACTGTTGTTACTTCCATTGACAGTCTCGCTTAAACCAAATACAATATAAATATAAAAAATATATAATATATATAGGGCAAAGAATAGTTCCGCTGGCGTACTATAGATGTCCCAGCTAGGCTGATTTTAGAAAAGTACACGAGCAAACAAATATTAAACGTGATCTGACGTGATTAAACGTAAGTGGAATTTTCCGTTGCACAAACGCGTAAAAATATAAGATAACCGAAGAGTCGGTACGATACGAATGAAAGTGGTTTAACTGCGCGCGCAGCGAAGAGTAGAGCATTCATAAATGAATTGTCAATTCGGAAAATTATTATAAATGAATATTAAAGGAGTCAAAGCAAGTAACAGTTCAGTAAATAAAATAAAAACCAAAATATACATATTGGCTCAATGGATTAATATTCGTTTTATAATGAAATTAAAACATATTTTTATGTTAAAGCGAAGCAACACACGGAATATTTGCTTTTATTTATTTCGTCAAATGCCTATTAACTTTCGCATAGCACATATTATATCTTATTTTGAATGCATGAAATCTACAGCGTTTTCGAGTTATTACACTACGCGTGGAGAATGTATGTATCTATCGCTTTTATTAATAGTGTATATTAAAATAAAAACATAATTAGTGCATAAAAATGCGGTAAGTCGAAAATGTTATAAAATATTGTCACAATAACAGCGGGAAATTCAATTTTTAAAACTTCGAATTATTGGAATTCGATGGGGCATAACTTAAAAATATTTTTGACTATATAGACTGTCCAACCGAAGACTTGGTCTTTTGATTACAGTTCTATTTTTGATTTTAGGAAAAATACTTTCTATATATTATTATTCCATTTTAGTTTTTATTTTACGTAGAAAATAAAATATCAGACATAATATCGGGGATTTTTACGCGATTTTTTGGTCACTATTTGCGAATATAGAATCAAAACAAGATGGCGCGACTAAAATGGAGGAATATTATTAAAAAAATGACATTTTGCAACAGACATTTGTGGGGTTTGGATCGTTGCATTTGATGCTGATAATATTTTTTTGAAAAATAAATGGCGAATAAAGTGGGAAGAAAATTGAAATATAGGGAAAATCGCCAACTATTTTTTTAAAGCTGTAACTTATGGGATGTTATAAATGGAAAGGGAATGGGAAAGGGAATGGGAAAGGGAATGGGAAAGGGAATGGGAAAGGGAATGGGAAAGGGAATGGGAAAGGGAATGGGAAAGGGAATGGGAAAGGGAATGGGAAAGGGAATGGGAAAGGGAATGGGAAAGGGAATGGAAAGGGAATGGGAAAGGAATGGGAAAGGGAATGGGAAAGGAATGGGAAAGGGAATGGGAAAGGGAATGGGAAAGGAAATGGGAAAGGAATGGGAAAGGGAATGGGAAAGGGAATGGGAAAGGGAATGGGAAAGGGAATGGGAAAGGGAATGGGAAAGGGAATGGGAAAGGGAATGGGAAAGGGAATGGGAAAGGGAATGGGAAAGGGAATGGGAAAGGGAATGGGAAAGGGAATGGAAAGGAATGGGAAAGGGAATGGGAAAGGAATGGGAAGGGAATGGGAAAGGGAATGGGAAAGGGAATGGGAAGGGAATGGGAAAGGGAATGGGAAAGGGAATGGGAAAGGGAATGGGAAAGGAATGGGAAAGGGAATGGGAAAGGAATGGAAAGGAATGGGAAAGGAATGGGAAAGGGAATGGGAAAGGGAATGGAAAGGGAATGGAAAGGGAATGGGAAAGGAATGGGAAAGGGAATGGGAAGGGAATGGGAAAGGGAATGGGAAAGGGAATGGGAAAGGGAATGGGAAAGGGAATGGGAAAGGGAAATGGGAAAGGGAATGGGAAAGGGAATGGGAAAGGGAATGGGAAAGGGAATGGGAAAGGGAATGGGAAAGGGAATGGGAAAGGGAATGGAAAGGGAGAAAGGGGAAAGGGAATGAAGGGAATGGGAAAGGGAATGGGAAAGGGAAAGGGAATGGGAAAGGGAATGGGAAAGGGAAATGGGAAAGGGAATGGGAAAGGGAAAGGGAAGGGAAAGGAAGGGAAGGGGAAGGGAAAGGGAATGGGAAAGGGAATGGGAAAGGGAATGGGAAAGGGAATGGGAAGGGAATGGGAAAGGGAATGGAAGGGAATGGGAAAGGGAATGGAAAGGAAAGGGAATGGGAAAGGGAATGGGAAAGGGAGGGAAAGGGAATGGGAAGGGAATGGGAAAGGAATGGGAAAGGGAAATGGGAAAGGGAATGGGAAGGGAATGGGAAAGGGAATGGAAGGAATGGAAAGGAATGGGAAAGGAATGGAAAAGGGAATGGGAAAGGAATGGGAAAGGGAATGGGAAAGGGAATGGGAAAGGGAATGGGAAAGGAATGGGAAAGGGAAGGGAATGGGAAATGGGAATGGGAAAGGAATGGGAAAAGGGAATGGGAAGGAATGGGAAAGGGAATGGGAAAGGGAATGGAAAGGGAAACGGGAAAGGGAACGGGAAAGGGAACGGGAAAGGGAACGGGAAAGGGAACGGGAAAGGAACGGGAAAGGGAACGGGAAAGGGAACGGGAAAGGGAACGGGAAAGGGAACGGAAAGGGAACGGGAAAGGGAACGGGAAAGGGAACGGGAAAGGGAACGGGAAAGGGAACGGGAAAGGGAACGGGAAAGGGAACGGGAAAGGGAACGGGAAAGGAACGGGAAAGGGAGGAACGGGAAAGGAACGGGAAAGGAACGGAAAGGGAACGGGAAAGGAACGGGAAAGGGAACGGGAAGGGAACGGGAAAGGGAACGGGAATGGGAAAGGGAATGGGGAAAGGGAAATGGGAAAGGGACGGGAAAAGGGAAGGGAAGGGAACGGGAAAGGAACGGGAAAGGGAACGGGAAAGGGAACGGGAAAGGGAACGGGAAAGGGAAAGGGAATGGGAAAGGGAATGGGAAAGGGAATGGGAAAGGGAATGGGAAAGGGAACGGGAAAGGGAACGGGAACAAGCCGGAACGGGGAAAGGAACGGGAAAGGAACGGGAAAGGGAACGGAAAAGGAACGGGAAGGGAAGGGAAAGGGAAACGGAAAGGGAAAGGGAATGGAAAGGGAATGGGAAAGGGAATGGGAAAGGGAAGCGGAAAGGGAATCGGGAATGGGAAAGGGAATGGGAAAGGAATGGGAAGGGAATGGGAAAGGGAATGGGGAAAGGGAATGGGAATGGGAAAGGGAATGGGGAAAGGGAATGGGAAAGGAATGGAAACGAGGAATGGGAAACGGAAAGGGAACAGGCAATGGGAAGGGAACGGGAAAGGAAAGGGAAAGGACGGAAAGGCAACGGGAAAGGGAACGGAAAGGAAAGGGAAGGGAACGGGAAAGCGGAAAGGGAATGGGAAAGGGAACGGGAAAGGGAACGGGAAAGGGAACGGGAAAGGGAACGGGAAGGAAACGGGAAAGGGAACGGGAAAGGGAACGGGAAGGGAACGGGAATAGGAAAGGGAATGGGAAAAGGGAATGGGAAAGGGATGGGAAAGGGAATGGGAATGGGAAAGGGAATGGAAAGGGAATGGGAAAGGAATGGAAAGGGATCGGAAGGGAAGGAATGGAAAGGAATGGGAAAGGAATGGAACGGGAATGGAAACGGAATGGAAGGGAATGGGAAGGAATGGAAAGGGAAAGGAAAAGGGAACGGACAAGGAAGGGAAAGGGCAAGGGAAAGGGAACGGAAAGGAAAAGGGAAAGGAACGGGAAGGGAACGGGAAGGAACGGGAAAGGGAACGGGAAAGGGAACGGGAAAGGGAACGGAAAGGAACGGGAAGGAACGGGAAGGGAACGGAAAAGGAACGGGAGGAACGGAATGGAAAGGGAATGGGAAGGGAATGGAAAGAAAATGGAAAGGGAAAGAATGGGAAATAAGGAACAGAAGAGAGAATAAGAATAGAAACGGAATGGTAAGGGAATAAAAAGGGATGAGATAGGGAAAGAAAAACGAAATGAGAAAAAGAGATTAGGGAAAAATACTATTTCTATTCTATCATTACTAAATGAGTTTACCGTATGTGAAAACCTTATAAACAAATGTATCAACTGTGTTTTCCTGCTTTTTTGTGCTGTATCTAACAAGTCTAACATAACTTGTTGTCGAGCAACGTAAATTAATGAGTTGTCAATTAATGGAGTTACGTGGGTTTAAATATAATCTCGCGAAGGATAAATAAAAAACTATAAATATAAAATCGGAAAATTGGAATTGTATTATTATATGAGAGTGGATCATTTATTTAACGCAGAATATTTATATAATTACCCTAAGTAAGATATTCATATTCGGTGTCTTCAAGAATCCCAAGAATGTGTGTATATAATACGTACACATAATAACGATCGACTCACAAAAAGATGACATGGAAAATAAGCTATAACAACAGAAAATTACAATCCGATTGGCATATCCTTATACCGTATATTTCATATAGAGAATAGTATAGGTACTTATAATCTAAAAAAGATATTGTAGCAAATTTGAGGGCACCGCCTGTATAAAGATCGAAAAACAAACTGGAAAATAAATATTATCTTTAAGAAAACTCACTTACAATATAATCGAAAAATCTTTCTACAAAGTGGTATAGAATTGAATGCTGCATAAACAAAAATATTTTTAATATACGGGTGTTCGAAGACTGACTCTTGATTACAGCTCTATTTTGATGTAGGAAAAACCTTTTCTACAAAGTGTACAGAAATCAAGCTGCAAGTTAAAATATTTTCCACTACCGGGTGTTCACAAGATTAAGTCTTGATATAGCTTTATTTTGCTTTTAGAAAAAACTTTTCTACAAAAGTTGTGCAGATTCAATGCTGCATACACTAAAAATATTTTCACTATACAGGGTGTATCCAAAGTAAGAACAAAAGTAACTACTTAAACGTACTGCACATTATAAGATGATTTTCAAATGAATGGACCGACTTCAAAAACCACCTCCTCAAGTACCACCTTCCTCTACTCCTAGAGCGCGCATCTAGTTAGTTTATACTAAAAATGCAT
>RXPK01000350.1:0-99002 GCA_004143645.1 Protaetia brevitarsis
GTTGCGTTAATTTTGCGCTAGTCAAATATTTAGTGTTTGATTTTTACAAACTTTGCCAGACGAATTGACTACCATGTGTTAGTAGACAGAAATTACTCTAGAATTTGGTGTGAATTCTTGTTGTTCAGATATGAGATTACTACTTTTCTCTAGACATTCAGAGAGCCATCAAACCAATCAGACATTTTCCCTCGGATAGAAATAGTAGAAACCCCACCTAATCTAATACAGTATTGCATTATACGCACCACCTGCATTGCACGTGTATCTGGTTTTCGAGTTTGTTTCTGTGTATTAACATATCCAAATCAAACCACCAAATGTGACTGACCTGCAAAGTTAACCTTTGTGTCATTAACGTTAACCAGTGGGCATACAAAATTTCAACATTCTTAAAGATGTATTGGAAACAAACTATTACGTAATTATTTTCAGAATTTGAATCAAATAGGTATAAACATTCACATTAATTTTATGATGGTTCTCAAAAAATCATTTTAAAATTAGTAGCGTTTAGTTGAAACCAAAAACTTTTGAAGATGGTCTTGTATATTTTATTAATTGAGAAAAGCGTCTTTTAAAGCGAGAATATATAGACACTAAGAAATAGGAGTGCACATAAAAAGACGTTGTGTTTTTAGGAAAACCGGTGTTAAATCATCCAATAGATCGCATTCATTTATTAAACAGCTAAAAATTTGGTCTAGTCTAGATCAAATAAAATGTGACTAGAAGTATATCATAATTCACGTGTATTTGAACAAAATAACCCCTTAGCAATAGACGAATACTGACATCTCTTGTTCGTCAAATTTTAAAACTTCTATAGTTCTCGACAAAATAACACGAAAAAAGTGTGGACCTCTCCTAACTATTAAATTAGTCAAAAAAGTGTTAAAATTTTCAACAGTGTAGGCCCCCAACGTTTAAAGAAATAATGGAACTACTCATAGTCATATCGTAGGCCAAAAAAGGAACTTTTACAAACAAATTAATTAGATAATACTTTCTTCCCAACAGACTGCTATGCAAAAGTAATGACATTTAAAAAGAGCGAAATTTTAATTTATTTAGAACGGCAACGATTTTCACTTTTCACGATCTTCGCAAGGGCCAAAACCGTAGAATTAATTTTCAATTTACCTAATAGTATGTCTCCCTCACTTCTCCCCAACAGCTTCTATATTCCCGCTAAGTCGTTTCTGTTGTTATTTCAAAGGATCTCGAGACAGTCATCGGCCATTTTGATTTTTACCGGCGGTCTAGAATCGCTGCCCAATTACCCCAGTTCAAAAGCGCGTTACGAACGAATTACGCCCTCTTAATCTAATTTGCCTTAATTCTTTTTGCTGAATAATTAAGCAGTTCGCTTTTAACGGAGGAAAGTACGAAGTACCGTCGCTATAATAAGTTCCCTTCTGCTGCGTCTCTTTCACTCCTCCTTTCTTGTGAATATACTTTTAATGTGAAGCTTTTGGGTGCTGTAAATATGCTGCTGGCAGATCTTTTTCTATGATGACTACAACTATACAATTAATTTATCCTATGAGATGTACGCGGCGTGGCGTGCCTTGGATTAGTTTGTAACTAATTAATACCAACGATTACATAATAAATGAATCTATACGTATTCCTCTGTGTTACACGGATAGATAAATTAGTAAATAGGGCATTACCCGACTTACACCAAAAGAGTTAATTTTATAAATACAACAGACACACACATTCAAATACGTAAAGTTTTCACTCGACTTGATTATCGAATATTTATTAGCAGTCAATGTAGTTGCTTTGAATACTTGATGAGATTCGCTCTATATACGAATGATCAAAACGACGCCACATGTAGACATGTATAACGTAATTATGTAGGTATCTACGGACGTAATTACACTTATGGTGTAATATGCACGTGTTTATCTTTATTTCTTTCATAAATTCGAAACATTATGACCATAGTAATATTAGATTATCAAACAAACAAAAAAAAAAAACATAATCATCTTGATATACTAGAACATTTTGTTTTTTAAAACTAATCCTTGAATTAATTAATAAAACAGGTCAAAATGTATCTTCCAAAAAATTAAATTCTGTCGTTTGGACTATGGTATAATTACTATAGGTATACGATAGTCTGGTGTGTATATATTTTTTTGTATGTAATTTTTGTTAATGCATCCTATTAGGGGCTTTGACAGCTTATAGCGCATATGATGCGCTTTAGGAAATCCAAGCTCAAAGCCATAAAATTGCATGGCCAAAATATAGACTGGAGAACGGAAGTCAAATACCTACGGGTTACCCTATATAATAAACTTCTCTGGGACAAATACGAACTTGAAGTAACCAACAAGACCCAAAAAGCCCTGTTGGTGTGCAGAAACTTTGCAGGGGGAAATTGAGGATGCAACCCAAAAATACTGCTTTGGATGTACACAGCGATAGTGAGACCAATTATCACTTAGGCATCAGTAGCTTGGAGCAAAAGAATCTGGCCACCGCAAGAATTAATCTCTCGAAAATCCAAAAATTAGCATGTGTATGCATACCTGGGGCTATGAGAACTTATCCGACAGCAGCTATCGAGGTAGTATTGATTATTATCCCTCTCCACATTGTGGTAAAGGGCATGGCAAAGAACCACGCGCAGAAACGATTAGGCATAGATCTCAATCTCCTGACAGTGATCAAACTTGGGACATGCTTCAAGATGACATGTCAAAAAAATTGAGCTTTGTGAAAGAATTCACGACAAAGCTTACTAACAAGAGCGAGTGGAATCATAACATCACCTTGAAATTGAATAGAAATGCCATCAAATGGTACGCTGATGCCACCCAAACGACAGAGGAAACTGCAATAGGAATAAATGAACCTAGCACGAAATACTTCGAATGCTTGGGGAAATACCTTCTAAGTATCTTCCAGGAGGAAATACACGTTCAGTTCAAATATTGACAGGAAGGAGATTAGGAGATGTCTGAAAGTGAAGCACCTTTCAAGGCGTTGAGCTCACATGAAATCGGTTCAAGATGGTCTGGGAATGCCTAGTGCAATTAAACGAGCTAGCCAAAAGGAATAAAGTAACCCTCTTGTGGGTTGCGAGACACACAGGAGTGGAAGGAAACGACATAACGAATAATCTTGCAAAAAAAGGTCTGGAATACCTTTTGTAGGATCTGAATCTTTTGCGGGTAGTAGTATAGCAGCATAATACTGAAAAAACTGAAAAGAGAAATCGAGCAGAGAAAATCTAATTATTGGGAGAATCTTCAGGGAATGGGCCAGGGTAAAATTCTTCAGGAACCTATAAGCAGAAGAGGTTTACAGAATGTATCAACCTGAGTAAGAACAATATTCGCACACTTAACAGAAATATTTTCAGGCCATTGTAAAATGAAAGGATATCTGAGTAAGCTTGGATTCGCAAAAAAATCTGAATGAATGTGCACAATCCCCTTCAATCTGTTTTGTATTTGTATTTGTTTCATTATTGCAACTGTCTTGTGTACAATTTTTTTAGTTCCCTTGACAACATACTTATATTTCAAATCTACCATATTTACTTGTTAATTGAAAAAGATTTTAATAAAATCGAAGCGTTAAAAAAAAAGATGTAGTCTAATATTTTTTTGAAACGTGGAAAACTATATTGCTCACTCTTTTCGATAAATTAGAGGAATTCGCCTATTCGTTGTACTAACAAAGTAATCAATTACCCTCTCGTAAAATATGTCATTTCAATTGATATTAAGGATATACTGCTTAATGGATTTCGATTCATATTGTTGCGGCTGTACTTTTTAAATCTTTTTAGTTAGTCTCTCTTATACTGAAGCAGAAGTTACTGGTATAGTGACCACAATGCTTACGAGTTTACTAAGTTCCGGCATAAATTCATATAAATCGTTGTATTGGCAAAATTTAACATCTCGGATTGGCGTTTTACTTTCTCTGAACATTTGAGAATCATGGTATACAACACAGATAATTAATTTTTTATTTGAATTTCATCAAAACAAGACTATTGTTCGAGAATTTTTACCATCCAGTCGATAATATCTTCGCAGCTTCTTATTTCGTTTATTTTATCAATTTTCTGTATATAAAATTCACCTAATAAAAGTTCTTAAGTTATTAGTACTGAGAGTCAGTTGCGTGTAAACGGTTTACGACCGATAAGCACATGCCGATCTAACCTACGAGGCAAGCCTTCGACCATTTTTATTTACCATATAAAGTACACGTGTTGTACTTACGAAGACGCATTGATCTCATACTGTTAATACTGTTTATTATATTTTTCTTTGCAAAATTGCTTTGTTTAGTATATAGCCATTGCTTAAACATTGTTTTAATGCATAATTAACGCTATTTATTTTATTAAAAATAGTATACTCTCCCTCTTTCCCTCTCCCTAAATAAAAAATAAATTATAATTAAAATTATGAACATGTAAAAATTTTAAATTGAAATATGTTTTAAAAAGGTAGAACTGTCTGCATTTCTCTTCCTACAAGACATTTATATTTGTGTAGTTTTACCTTTTTAAAACATTTTTAAATTTTAAATTTTTACATGTTCATAATTTTAATTATAATTTATTTTTAAATGTGTGACTTAACAACAACTTTTTAATTTTTGTCGACTTTAACAAGGCTCTGAAGATAGCTATTCAGCCGAAACATGTTAGCCAGTGATTATATTTAAACGTTTTGATTGAGTTTTTACCCTTTGGTTTTACTATCACTAGACATTACTCAATTTCGAAATAAGAAAGTATATAAAAGCCTTAGCTAAAAGACTTGAAATTCAACTCGAAACTAAACAAAGTACAGAATACGATTTTACATTTCATACGATGTATGCTTTCAAAGCACAATTATATTTATATAAAGTAAAAGTTAAAATTACTGTAAAATTTATTTGTTTAATATATTGATTTACTTTTTTTAGATATATTTTCTTAAGAGCTGTTTTCTTTTGTTTCTGAAATTTTTATGTGAACGTCCACAATAATTTTGCTAAATTGATTGTAAAATTATGATATGTAAAGAATTACGTGAGAGGTATTACATTTTTACATAACATGGGGTCTATATTCCCTTTGGCTTTGTAAACTTACCACAATTTCTTGCAGTGTATTTTCCTATGTGTGATTTTTTTATCTGTAGATTTATTACTTCTCCCAGGCAATCTAGGATGCAATTAACGATTAGTTTTACGTTAGATTAAGTGGTTACAAAAATTTGGATTCTTTTCTGTTTCTTCTTTAAATTAGACTATAAACAATTTCCTAAGTGCAAGGAATTTTATGTTATAAAACACGCTGCAGTGAACACTTTTTATTATAGAATAGAAAGATAGTCAAAAGTGCACAGGCAAATAGGGATGTGTCCTATTCTTCTCAAGATTATGGTGGTGTAAAAGTACCTTGAAGGGAATTGCAGGTGTAATATACACAAAAAAATAATTACTCAATTTAAATATAAATGCATCACATTGAATATAACATAACTTCCTATATAAGCAAGAAGATGTATTTATATTGAGAATAAAATTTGTTCAGTTTTCCAAACGCGTGAATTTGTTAGACGAAACAATTTTTTAGTTCAAATGTAATCAATGTACTAAAATCATTATGAACATATAATATTTTCACCATAAAAATAATTATTTCAGATTTGAATAAACCGATTTTCTCAACTGCTCAACTGGAAATTCATATTTATACCTTAACAATGTATGTACATTGTATATAAAAGTATATAACAGTATTATTTGAAGTATTGCCGTTATTTGCTTTCAAAATATAAGTATATTGAACTGATAATACTTACCTACTTAATATAAGCATTTCTACTATTCAATGGTAATAATTACCTACTAATTTTGTATGTGTAACACTAAAAAACTTCGGTAGACGAAAATTAATAATTAAAGAAATATTATGTAAGTAAATAAATTTACTGTCATACTTTATAGTTTTACAATGTTTGGGAGAAGGTAGCGCATCGGGGTACTCCAGGAGTGCGCACGGGATATTGTTGCGTAGAGGTATACATGTTGTGCGTATCCATCGTTGCGAGCGGTTTTCTTCTCAATGGCCTGGTATCTAGTCGGCGTTGGTTACTGATATAATTTCAATCAATATAATAATTTGCTGGTATTACAACACTGTTCGCTGGTCAATCAAAAAGTGACGCCAAGTAAAGCATATGTATATGCAAAACCCCCTAAACCGCTCTAAAAAAGAGGAAACCAATGACAGATAAGTTTTAGTGCAATGAATGGTGGGATAAAATTCGTTTCAAATGTTTCCATATTATAGTAATTTCAACTTGATATTTCATGTTTTCAGTACAAAACATTAATAACTAATTGATAATTTTATATAGTAATTCATTATACCAAACGTATAAGGGATTTTATTTTGAATCTACAGACTTTCTCGCTATGATTGCATAGATTTATTCCTTACAACAATAACAATGTTCATTTGAAGGAAGTATACTCCAATGCACATATTTATTCTAAGAGTATATTGTGTTTTCAGAGAATTTATTCTTATGTTCTAACCAACAAGATTTAGTTCATTTAAATATATATTAAGTTTCGATAATTCGGCATAAAGTTCCCTCAAAATCGTACCGGAATTTTACCAAAGATCTTTTAGTGTGTAACTTTTAGAATTTTTTTTTTTAATTTATGTCTCTCACTAAAATCGAATAATTGATGTCGATTACTTATTTCTATTTTTTCTTTTTGGTGTTTTAAAATTTTAATATATATATATATGTGCCATTGTTGAAATTATACTTTTAATATATCCTGTCTTGTTGTACGTTTTGTGGTTTACCTCTTTACCTATGCGTTACCTTATGCTTCGTTTCAATACGGTAAGAAGGAAATTCAGCAAAAAAAAAAAACATGATAAAAATAGAATTTCGGTTATGGGAGCATCTTCCAAGAAAACCTGGTGTGTATTGTTAACGTGTTCCTATTTAAATTAGCTATGTAGTTATATCTAATAGTCACTGATATCAAATCAAAGATGTCTAAATTAATAAAACGGTACAAGTAACAAGAAATAGGCAGACAACATGGAAATAACATTATTTATCATAATTAAAAAGCTATCCGTTCCTGAATTCCTTTTTGCTCATGCAGAGGCGGGAGCGCGAGAGGTGGGTGCAGGTCAGATTGCCTCTTTCTCTCTCTCTCTCTCTCTCTCCACTGCTCTCCCCACCCCGTACAGCCAGAGCTTTCCGTTTCCCCTTGCCTCCCGGCCCCGGAAACGAATCACCATTCGTCGGATTCGTGTATCAGCGGAAGACCGACTAAATAAACCGCCGACTGTTTAGGAACGTGAAAGAAGAAGAAAAAAATTAACAGAAAGATATTCAATTTACTTGAAATCAGTTAATCCAATGGGAAATGGTCGGGGCGTGGCCGTAAAAAACAATCTGGCCAATGATTGGACGATTGTTAAGTGTGTTGCCGATGCCATGGCAACCCATACGACGGAACTATAGTGTTAGTCTGACATCGATACTGGAAGGGTAGTTTGCTATTCGGCTCTTTAGCGCTGGGAAAGCACAGCGCGCATCTCGAACTGTTAATCTGGGCTCTTTATTACACAAATGCGCACGGACAATTTGTCTTAGGTTTAATTAAATCGTATATCAATATACTTCATTACGTCGGCTGTACTTAATTAATTTTTTGATTTAATTAAGATGTGATTACTAACTATTCTTTATCGATATTTAATTTGTGCGCGCGCTATTTCACGAAGTAATCTCGCTAAAACAGTGCTAAAATGTCAGACCACGAATTGACCGAAGATGAACGCGAAATCAATGTCTTGGACACGGACAGTAGACTCTCACATAGTGATAGTGAACCTAGAAGCCCGCGAAGTCATTGCTCCAGCCCAGAAAACGTTCCTCAATCGCACTCCTCGAGCAACACGACTCTGCCTTTCAGTATATCCAATCTGCTGGGTAAGAATTTTGAGGAGAAGTCGGAAGCTGAGGTGACAACAAATTTCTACGACCATCACTCGGGGTTGCTTCAAAGCAACAGGAGCAGTTTAGCCGGTTTTGTTCCGTCAGGATTTTATGGACAAGGTGTCCTTAGGGTGCCTGCACATCGTCCCTTGGGCGGAGGAAGTCCTGGTACAGTCTTTGCCCCTTGGACGACGTTGGGTTTAGATCCTGTCCTGCAAAGATCCGCGGCGGCCGCCGCTTTTGCGTCGCAGGTGGTTAAAGATAGATTAGCAGGTACATCTTTTGATTTAGTCTTTTGTATGCATGAGTTTTGATTTCAAGCTGGTTTTGTTAAAAATGTAATTTTCTTTCAAACAAAGCTGGGGAAAGCTACTAATAATCATAATCATCAGTTATTTTATCTTCTAAAACCTATTATTGACTCAGTTTTGAGGGATTTGAATATTTGTGAATATACATTTTATCTGATTAATTGTGATGAAACGCATTTAAAAGTTCAAAAATGAATGAATGTTGTCTGAATTTATAAATTCAATATTCTAGGTAATTTTAGAATTAAATCGTCAAGTACATTAATTCCATTACTGTTCTTCTTGTGCACACATCTACTACTAGATGTAGGTAATAGTGCTGAAATATTACGATGTATTCTTACACTAACCATCAATGTGTAAAATTACATTATTTGAAGTCAAATGTGCGGTGTGATTTGACATTGTTAGTATATTAAAAGTAAAGATTAGGTTATAATACGCTTACCATGATATACGCTGGAAGCTTACACCAGGAGACAAAATGTTAAATTCTAGTGTTAGATGGGGTATAATAATATACTCCAAACTTATACCAAAAAAATATATTTAATACTCTAATACTAATATTATAAAATAAGCAGTTAAATATATATAATAATGAAAACTGTTTTAATAATAAAGAGATATAAAAAAGGCAAAGTTGGTTTTTATAGCAGGAAACCAAAAAAGAAACGTCACATCAAAACCTAAACTGAAGAATCAATTTATTTGACAATATCAAAATTTTTAGTTTCTTGAACCAAATTATATTTGTTCAAATAATCTAAATTTATTTGAAATAACCAAGTATCTTGTAAATAAATTGGTTTTTCAGTATACAGCATAATAAACTAAAATACTTTTACTGATAATGGTTTGTATAATATTATAAATTAAAAGTGTTACTACTTAAATAATTAGATCCTCCCATACATGTCTTAATAAAATAGACTATATTATGCACGAGTCTCTTGAAGGGAAGGTACTAGATACTAAGTAAGCAAATGCATGCATAAGATCAATCTTACCTTAGGCATCTGTAGTATGATAGAAATTTTTGGAAGCTTTATTACAGAAGTTTTTGATTTCTCTAACGTGCTTGATTTTGTACAGCAAGCAGGATATGTCTTCATTAGGTGTCTTTATATTATCTCTAAGGTGTACTTTTCTGTAATCGGTTATTTCAAATTGAATCCAAACAAATTATGGAGTTGCTTGAATAGGAAGGTCAATAATTAAGAGACAGGTCCAGTTTCTCACATAATTCTTTAATAAAGGCGACCGGTTTCGTCCGATTATCTGGACATCATCAGACTAGCTGAAGAAAACGAAATATTATTAATAAATATGTTTGTTTTTATGTTCTTCCATGTCTTCGATAGATGTGATATTTTTACATACATACATTTTAATGTGTTATTGTTACGTCCACGTCCATCATTTTATTTAGTTTTAACTGTTTTTCAAAGAATGTTTTCTCATTGTATCTAAAACTTCGACGCATCATTTTAGAAGAAAACGAATATTGGGTTTTATTGCCCGATGATGGTTAATTACCGAAACATATCGCAATAAGATATCAAATAAAAGAGGATTGGAACACGAATTTCGCTTTTTATTTAATTTAATTTCAATTATTAATAAAATTGAATGAATATTTTATATTTATATTTTAAAAAATAATCAAGTAAACTATACACAATTTATCAATAAATAAAATGTGGTAATATTAAAAGTTTTTTAAAAATTCAAAATACAATTACTAATCAGCTAAGAATAGTCAAAAAATTAAAATGTGAAATTGAATTGTATAATTGGTAAAATTATTTCTATAAAATATGTACCATATTAATATTGAAACACAAAAAGCACTGTTTAAAACTGGAATAAATTATTTTTAAATTAAACGAGTTGTATTATTTCCCTTAAATAATACTAACTATTAACGGGTCGCTTTTATTAAAGAATTGTGTGAGAAAGTGGACCTGTCTTTCAATTATTTACTCACACAGAGTCAAAAATGGATTATTTAGTTGCTTGAATATTTCTATACAAGTTCATATACTTTCATTAATTAAATATTTTTTTAATAATAACGTGATAGTTTTTGAAATCTAAAGAAGCACTCAAATAAAGTTCTTGTAGTAATTGAAAACGAAATATGTAAGTTTCAATACAAACATAATGAAAAATAAATAATAATGAATTCCATAATTCCGAAATAGTTTTTCTTAATAGTTTGTTTTCTAAACTAAATCAGCAAATGCAATAATACTTATCGTTTTCTGTGACGAAACTAAGCATAAGCTGACTCTTCATTCTTCAGAAACTAACAAGAATGAATTAATCATCTAAGCTAAGCTATGCGCATGTGCTGTGTTAATTTTTTTTTGTAGATCTCACAAATGGTGGGTTAAAATCTTATTCAACGAATCTTTAGACCTTTCATATTTAGATATATTAAAATTAAAAAGAAAATACGAAAACAGAAAATAATGTTCTTAACAAGAAGTATAAATTAATTGCTTATTATTGGCGTCTTCTATCCTATCACAGATTACTCGGAAGATATATTATTCTACTTTACTATTTGGAATACCTACATTTTGAACTATGGTTTGACTGTTTGTCTTTTTTTCTTTGAATTGAACTTCATTTTTATTAGATTAGCTACAATGCTACCGGTGTGATAAATGCACAGTTATTTTTTGCAGTAAGTACATATATTGAAAACAGTGCAAATAAGTTCAAATGTTAAAATAACCTTATTATAATTACAGCGTATTACGTTAACATTCGACAAATCTTAAAATGACAACAACCATTCTTTTCTGCGTGACTGTTCCAATAATCATTCTAAACATATGTTTTTTTCTTTTGTGGACCACAAGAACCAAGTTTTTTTATGCTTCTAGCTAATACTGCAATTCATTGATCGTGTCAAAAACTAAAAAAGGGTTCACACTACCGTTTTGTGGTTTATATAATAGTTATTAATAAACGACGTTAAAAAAAAGTGGTATGTTTTCTCAATTTTTTATCATCGACTATTATAGAGGCCTTTTTTTCTCCCTAACCTAATCTACAATAATTTGATATTCACAGACTGTCTGGAATATGGTTATTATGATTTTTCACTATAAACCAAAATGTCATTAACATAATCTTACTATTTCCAATCTAATTAGAAAACACTAAAACAATCTTAATAATTTTGCAAGCATAATTTTCATTAATCATTACATTCATCAATTTGCATAAAAAATTACCTTAATGTAAATATCTAGTTTTTATAACCTTATTTAGGATTTAATAATCAAACCACTTATGCAATTTAATAATATATAATTAATTTATGTATTTGTATTCACAGTTTTGAAAATCACCTAAAGAAGCTGAATATAAAAGCCGAAACCGGTAGTGCAATATCTTATTGTATATAGAAAATAAATTAGGAAATACAACTGAACTTCGTTTTATAATATATAATGAAACCTAATTACCGAAGTAAGATTACCATATAAAACATTTATTTTCCCTCGTTAAAAGTTGTTGAAATTGGAGAGAAGTTAATTTACTTACATTCTTTTTCAGGATTATTCTGATGGCGTTCCATTTTTTCAAATACGCTTATTGGAGTTGAATTAGGTTCTACGCAAGAAACAAGAGAATGCAAACATATAAAGCAATTGTTTGCATTCTCTTGTTTCTTGCGCATTTTATTTTATATAGTATCACTGCTCCCCTTTTTTTATTGGTGCTTTTATTTCTTCAGTTCATCTTTGGTTTGCCAGTCTTTCTCTTTCATCTTCTGCATTATATGTCATGCAACCTGTGTTTTTTGATTGTGCGCTGAACAGATTGCACACTGTGTGTTTGTCTGAAGATACCATACAAACAGATAATAGAATTCTTGTTTTTCGCTGTATTATCCTTAGGAATCTCATTTCAGTAGTGATGTATTTTGCTTTTGGTGTCTGGGTTTCCGAACTAAAAGTTATTGTTGAAGTGGGTATCTTCTTTAGATTTTGTTTTCACTTGCTTGTGAATTCCTGTTTTTTTTGGTAAGATTTTTTTAAAAAATAAATGTGAGATAAGTGTTTTGCTATTGATTGTTTTGGGTATTTTATGAAGTGAATTAAAACTATTTGCTGCAATTTATCCAGCATATGGAAACATACGTTATTTGTTATACATATATTATTGTGCATTGCTTCACAATTTCTATGAGGTTAGTGTACCAAAAGATTGGATGTGTTAAACGTAGTAAGTTAACCAGGATTAGGTTGATACAACGAACAACAAATTGGGGTTAATAACCCCTGCAATGTTAGCAACGTAGTGTTGAAGATGCCTTTTAAAGGCTGCTTATTTGTGGGTTGTATTAACCCAATTTATTATTGTTTATATACAAACCATTTTGTTCGTTGATTTAATACATTCTTTTTTACAATCGGTGTAACAACATTTTAATAGTTAAACATAAGATTTTAATAATTAAATAAAGTAAAATGTCATCGACATAATGAAATGTGTCATTGTTATGATAAAATATTATTTACAATCTTTGATTAAGTAATAACGAGATGCATTAGTGAAATAAATCAGTTTTCATTATTATAACAAATCCATGGTACATTAGCCCATGGATAATATGTGTTATGGTAACTATATTTTCATACATTTAATAAACAATTTTGTTAATAATATGAATATCAATGAATATATATTGTTATTTTCACGCACAATTTTCATAAAATTATTCACAATATGAACACAATAAGGTATTAAATGGTGTCTTCTTCGTAAGTTCAATGGTTTGCAATTTTGTTGAAAAAACGTAGAGATAGCATACCTTAATGTTTTTTGGTAACCGTCAATGCTTGATATCAATCGTGTTATTTTTAATATTACTTTTCCTGCAATCCAGTTAAATAATGCTGCACTGCTTACTCAACAGTGAATTGAGTGAATAAAATGCGATTGTTGCATCAATAAATTAAATTCATTATTTTAATTAGAAGTTTATAACAATACCTAAAATTTATTGGGGTTAGGAATATAATCCATTAAACTTGCGATTAGCATATCAACATGTAATATTCAGTGTATAAATGTCTTTCTTTATTCTTCTACTGGAGTTCTTAGATAAAATTGATAATTCACGGTCATCCAGCAAACCAAATAAAGTTGTTGAAATAAACTGGTGTTCGTTACAATAATAACATATCTCATTGAGCCAACCAAGCTACCATTTCATTTTCAATAATTTTGGTTTCACTAATACAATGAATGATTAATTCCGATGTTATTTAATAAAAAATTTTCATTGTTTTGATGAACTCGTTCTTTGGACATTTTAATGTGTTATTTCACGTGAATAATGATTTCTTTTATTGTTTTAGCACCTATTTTCGTTCAGTGTACAGCATATGAATCCAGAGGCCGCATTGACTATAAATTAGAGCCCTATGAGATAATAGCAAAACGCAATTTTAATTTCAAATTGTTTATGATACACAATAAAATTGTTGATCAGCTGTCATTAATAACCAAAAAAAATCAACATATTTTGATATGACAATTTAATGCTCCATTGCTTAATAATATAATAATAATAATAACCTTCAAATTAAATATTCCACTCAATAAAGTTAGTTTTATCTCAAGCGATTTTTATCCTTAGGCTTGGGCTTAGGCTGCGTCTCTCTGATACACTGGGTGCGATAGACTGTGACAGGATCCTGGATATATAGCAAAGACCGGACATTATGAGTGACTGTAATGATACCTAGATAAATGAGTCCAAGGTGTACAATACTATACGCATGCACATATCCAAATAAAAACATGCCAACGGTTATGAATTCTCTAAATATACTATATTCCTCAATCAAATTTTACTTTGTTTGTTTTCTCGCATTTAAATAGTTAAAGTATAAGTAAGAATAAGAAGCAAGAGAGTATACCAGAAAATAAGTTTCTGCAATGCACAAGTTACGAATGAAAACGAAAATTGTGACAAGAAAAATGGATGTGCTTGACGTTAACCGATAAAATAGAAATAAATCACATCAAATATGTGTGAAATAAAGTTCACCACAATTTTTGAGTGGTTTCATAAAAAGCAGTATATGTGAAGTATTCACATGCGCTCACGAAATATTTGGTTGAATTACGCATGTGTTATTTTTAATAATAAAGTTCATACAATTTTTACATTTTAACATTAAGTCTACTTTTTATTGTTTTTTTTATTTCACTATGCTGACAAACAGAACTTGAAAAATGAATACATTCCACACTAGAAGCGCACGTAATAATATGCTCGCGTTATTTTCGAATTTCTTGTCGTAAAAGAGACCATTAAATGCTGGCAAACAATTCTTTTTTTATCTCGTTTTGGAATACCTGTTTATGTCGTTAAAACTTTAAACTATTGAATGTGTGACACAATTTAACTTACATATAATCGTTAACAAATTCTCTGTGTATTATTTTGACTAACGTTAATTATTTCACTGATTTAAAACGTTTAACCACAATGCTCTATAGTTGCGCTGCTTTTCAATCAAGTGAATACCTTACCTAGTTAGTACTTGTGTAGGAATTCTAGTTCAAATACCTTGAATATTGTAAATACTGTGTTAACGGTAACAGCGCTTTGATAAAAGCGGAAGGTGTAAATTAGGTTTTGCGATAATATATTACAGAAACTTGATTTACTGTTTACTACATGTAAAGGTTTGGAAAGATCTGGCTAAGTAGATGTCTATATTCTTTGAATAAATGTGTCAACAAATGACATTGCTTGAAGTTAATTAATGTTTCACAATAAAAGATGATATTTGATACTAATCTACAGAAAAGGAAGCATTCATATTTTTTATAGCAATTTCTATATCGTTTTCAGTTACAGGAGACACAAAAAAATAATTTGACCGTGCTGTAATAAATCTCAAGTGTTTGTTGACCGCATTCTAATCGATTTTATCATGGTTATATGAGGCATGATCAGTTATTGTAATTGATTGCCAGGTATAGATACTTTTAATTAAGAATGTATTGTGCTGTGGTGTAGGTAATTAATCTTTTTTTGATGGCTGACTGATTTATTACATTTTTGTTATTATTATTATTAATAATCATAGGGAAATTATTTAATTATAGTGGGAAATTGTTCTGGGATCCATATAGTACTTAGAATAGGTATATAGGATAAATTGTAATTGTTTAGCTTTTCATGTGGCTTTCGTGTGGCTTAGTTTCCATTTGTTTTTTTATTTCAATGTTTGCCTTTTGTTTTAATGGTTAATGAATGAAGTACATACTATTATATAATAAGAACATACTTCAGGAACAGGTACCAAAAAGTGCAAGCAATTGTATATTCTCAAGTGTTCGTTAAACATATTTGTAGATGGAAATCTACAAATTTAACAAAATTCTTCGCTAACAAGGGTTTAAACATCTAAATTCACTCATCCAACTCTCAAGTGTGTATGTATGGTATTTGAAATAGGAATAACTAAACCAAATGCATATACAAAAGGGTAAATAATAACGTTGTTACTAAAGACACAGATATAATAGTATGCGTTAGCCTACTTCTGGAACAGCCTGTATAATCAGAAACATTTTTATATTCTGCAGCATTAATTCTATAACATTTTTGTAAAAACGATTCTTTTCTAAAATGAGAAATAGAGCTGTAATCAAAGAACTAGTCTTTGGTAAGACATCCTGTACAGGATGGGCCGAATGCGATACTTTTAGTAGGGAACTTATATTTCTAAAGGAATTAGACAAAACCTGACCTATGTTTCAGGAGCCCGATTTTAAAGAGAAATCGATTAGTGAAATCCGTATTTTTATATCTTTCATAGTATAAGAGATACAGAGCGTTTTCGTATAATATGCAATTTTTAAAAGCCCTCGTAACTTTTTAATTTGTGAAAATGCTTGATTTTTATAAGAACTTTATTAGGGCACTTTTTGACGCGGAATTTAATGCTCTAATTTTTTTTTTTTTTAACTCGCATTTTTTGAAATATTATCAAGACTTCTGTTTCTTTATATTTTTACACTATTCAACAGGACATAAATCAGTTCTTAAAATATCTGATTTTCTATTTGCAATTTCACAGTATTTTAAGATGGCTGTGGATGGTGGGGAATAAGTAAATACAAGTTTTCAACAAGACAGTAAAAAATATTTTTAATATTAAAATTTTGTTGTTACAAATAACAATTCCAACAAACTAAATTAAAAAAACCATTACTGATACGATAGCTATTCATAATGTATTAAAAAGTTGAAATTAATCATGGTTAGACCTAAAATACGCTGATTTTTAAAATTCTTACATATTTAAACGAAATTTTTAGTATATATGTCAACAAATAAATGCGTAAACATTATAAATTATGGCAAGTGTTCGAATTGTCCACCGTTCAGTATATCATTCATAGCCATCTTCAAATACTGCGAAATTTCAAAAAAAGTCAAATAATTTAAAATTGTTTAAATAAAATCTCAAGTGTGTTATATCATGTTAAAAGTCATTTTATAATAGTATAAAAATATATAGGGTGTTCCATATAAAAAACACAAGTCTCGATAATATCTCAAAAAATACGAGTTAAAAATAGCAGAAAAATAGAAAAAATTAAATTCTGCGTCAAAAAGTGCCCTAATAAAGTTGTTATACAAACCAAACAGTTTCACAAATTAAAAAGTTACAAGGGCTTTTAAAAATTGCATATTTTACGAAAACGTTCTGTATCTCTTACACTATGGAAGATATAAAAATACGGATTTCACTAATCGATTTCTCTTTAAAATCGAGCTCCAGAAGCATAGGTCAGATTTTGTCTAATTGCTTTAGAAATATAAGTTCCCTATCGAAAGTGTCGAATTTGGCCCAGCCTGTACAATTGAGTTTGGTAAATTAGGGCGGATGATAGAAAAGTAAAGATAATACAAAAATTAGGTTGACCTCTGTTTTTTTTTTCGGGACACACGCTAAAACGATCCTGTTTGTTGAAAAAAAAAAGGCGGTGCAAAATGTCAATCCGATCAGATAAGAATAACAGGCCTCACAGAGCACTAGAAAATTTTGAAATTCCGGTATTTCAGTCGATATCGAATTCACTGGTACTTCGTTCATAGACCTAGCAGGAAAACCTAGACTTAGTAGTCAGTTCATCGATTCAAAAGGAGAACCAGGCCAGGAGCTCCTCTGGAATTTATTATTACAAAACTTCTTGTAACTTGTAAACTTAAGAAAACATGTGGTTTTTATTATATATAATTATGTTACTCGTTAGTGCTGCTTTGATATTAGTTACTTACTTGGATTTGTGCTCGCCAGTATTAGTTTAGCAATAGATAATATGTCAGTCAGCCTCCTCAGTTTTGGGATAATGTGATTTTCACAGATTTATTGACTACTATTGACACTATTATTGATGTATTAATTACTATTGTTGTTTAATATTCTTAAATATTGTATTACTATAAAGTTTTCTTCTATCTATAAAAAAATTACCAAAACTAGGTTTAAGATTATTTATAAAATTCTTAAATAAAGCAATTAAGTTCGCAAAGAAATTATTTATTTTATGAACCCCGTTTATTGTATTTTCAGGAAATATATCTTAGCTATCGCCTGTGTAATCTGACGTCGTTGATTTATTTTCTTGAAATATGGCCAACACTGGGTCTCTTTACAAACTGTCTTTATGTAGCAAAGGTTTATTAACAATTATTTAAATATTATTGGATTTATAATACATAACAAGTATTGTAAGAAAGCACATTGTTCGTCAATCTCAGTTAGTGCTAAAATATTTATTGTTGAATTTGATACATTTAATACTTTTTCGTTGCTACTGCCCGAAGCTGTGTTACAGACCAAAAGTGTTGGCTATATTTCTTGAAAATACAATAAACGGAAGGTTAATAAAATAAATAATTTCTTTGTAAAATTAATTGCTTTAAAAATTTTGTAAATAATCTTAAACTGTTTTTGGTAATTTTTTAATGCATAGAAAAATATTTTGTAGTAATACAATATTTAAGAATACTAAACAACAATAATGAATACATCAATAATAGTATAGTAATTAATCAATGTGAAAATCACATTGTTCAAAAACTCAGGAGGCTGATTAACATATTGTCTATTGCTAAAGTATTACTTGCGGGCATAAATCAAACTACGCAACTAATATCATAGTAATAGGTAAAATAATTTTAAAATCCCATCGCCATATGTTTTCTTAAGAAAATAATTATCTCTACATAACATCAAACCAGTTAAATATATACATGTGTATTTCTAAATGGTGCCGTCTACTGAAGAGGCCTTTTAGTTGTTATGTATTTTTTTTGGGTTAATATTTCCGTTTTCGGTATTTCTAAGGAAACACCGCCACCGAAATTCCAATGTGTTTATTTATTGCATAAACCTTTTTCTCTATATACATTTATATTTCTGTTTAAATTTTTAGTTTTTGCCTTTGATCGCAATAATACACACAAAAAAGTGATTTATGGTTTTGATAAGTGCATATACCTCTGAAAGCTGCATTTACACCCAAGAAATTTTAAAATTCACGATTGCTGGTGTACCGATTTTTCCTGTGAGAAGTGTACTGATGAAAGTGAATTTGCTCTAAATGCTAAAAACGCTAAGCAGAAACTCACATTTCTATTCCCTTTCTGCTTATACTGTGATTCCTTCACAATGAATCATGAGCCCCTGCCATGGTGGCATTCTTACGGTTAATTGTTTAGGCATTTTCTTGATGTTTTTTGGTAATCACCAATGCAATCCAATTAAATAAAGCTACAACGTATACTCAACAGTGAATTAAGGGAATGAAATGCGATTATTGCATCAATGAATTAAGTTCATTATTTTAATTAGAAGTTTACTCTATAACAGTAATTAAAATTTATTAAGATTATGAATAAGATGCCGTTAGTCAACCACTTTCTTCTTTCTCTATATACCAAATAATAAAGTTATTAAAACAAAACTGGGGTTTGTTACAACAATAACATATTTCATTAAGCCAATCAAGTTATCATTTCATTTTCAATGATTTTGGTTTCAGTAATACAATGAATGATTTATTACTCAATATATTCCGTCGTCATTTAATAAAATCTTTTTTATTAATTTGATGAAGTCGTTCTTTGGACCAATTTTAATACATTATTTCATGTGAACAATGATTTCTTTTATTGTTTAGAGACCCATTTTGGTTCAGTATATTCATGAAACAGAGAATGTTTTTCTATTGCTCAAAAAAAAAACGGTTATAGTAATACTAAACCCACATACCTTTTCTGAGTAAGTGGAAATGTTAATTTGTTTCCCGGTATAGTACATTTTCAGTTAGCTCACGCAAAAACAAATGGTTTTCGTGTCGGATTATTTTCGCCATAATTGGTTCATTCCAGTTTAAAATAAACGAGCGAAACAATTGAATGAGCCAGATTGTAATTTGGCAAATTGAACAGCGCCTCATTCCGCCGTCGCTGGCCGACGCCGCCGCCGCTGTTGGATACGGCGAAGCGCCTATACCGGATAGCATCCTTTGCGGGAGGGTAATTTCATCCCTGACGCCCGTGCAGCGCTTTCTCTCCCCATTTCGGTCGAAGTACCTGTCATTTTCACTTAGTTTACAGGCGTGCGACTCGTATAGCCCGTAAGTGCAATAAATATCAGTCGTTTTTCGGAGGATTCAGAGGCATTTCTGCGACGGATGCAGATGTTGCTACTTGTTTGCTTACGTTATGTGAGGTTCATATCTCGCTGACTCTATAAGTGATATGGATTGGTTATGATGATCTGAGCGATGTTTTTGATACCGTTGCTTCGTTCTTGCTACGTTTTGTGTGCACCTTGGGGGGTAAATGCACTGGTAATGCAATTGTAATTTGATATGAAACTCTAGAAGGAACTGGCTTCTTCATACAGAATATTCCTAAAAGGTGATAGCAGAAAATTGGTTCTGTAGCTGCGTTCTGTTTTTGTTTCTGCAAATTTTCTTTGCCATTCTCATTTTCTGTTAGTAGTTGTCTTTTGCCTCTTTCCTTTCGTCTCAGTCTATTTCTATTTTCGCCTTATTTCTTTCTTTTAGAGCTCTCTTACATTCCTCATGGATCCATTCCTCCTTCCTCGTGTGTATTCGTTTTCATATGCTGACATTCAATCTTTCATTCTCTTTTCAGTTGTTGTCCATTCTTCCTTTAAGATTATTTTAATTCATAACTGTCTATTAGATTCAACTCGACTTCCTTTCGGAATCCTTTAGCAAGCCTCCATTTTTGCAGCCTTTTAATACTGTTGTTTAAGTTTCGAAATGACGAGTGTGTGGTCGCTGTCTGCATCAGCACCTCTATGGCTTTTACAATCTCTAATTGCTTTGGGATGTTTGTACGTTCTTCTTTATGTATGTCCTAATGGTCACCTATAGTTGCTATTTTCAATCAATCCTTCGATTGAAAATTCTATCAGTTTCTTTCCATATCCATTGTGTATTCTCATGTGAGTTTTGTCCCAGTATGATTCTGATACATTTCTTCTTTTCATATTTTCATTTCATTTCATATTTTTTCCTAACAAAAAGGAAAATATCGTCGAACTGGAAGTTTCCTGATAGAGTTCATTTAATTAGAATTTTTACTTTTATTAAATCTAAAAATATGTTGGAAACCTTTTTTGTATCCTTATTGGTTCGATTATTATATTATTACTTTACTGGAGAGCTAGTCTTTGCAACATACACGAAAGATCATTCTAACAGAGGATGTAATAACAGCTGAAAGCTGAAATTATTTGTAAAAACAAATTAATAATCAAACCATTATTGGCCTAATTAATGGGTTAAGTAAAAGGATTTTCAACAAGTTTTTACATTTAATTTTATTTCATTTCCAAAATGGATATTTATAAATTCATCTACATTTTTACTATGTTTATGTCACGTAATATTCAGTTAGCCAAGATTACTTCAATGATTTTGATAACCATCAGAACCTCTTTTAAAATTGAAAAGAACATTGTATCCTTAATGCAAGCTACTTTGTAGCGGTCGCGAATACAATTACAATGTAACTGATTTTGTGCGAATGTATTTTTCTAAAGTTTAAAACTCATGTAAAATTTATATGGTAGTCACAACATACCTCATTTAAGTTCACGAAATATTATGATAGAGCCAAAATTGGCACTTCATCAAAAGAATGCAAGTGCAAAACAACTATTAATTAATTGCACAGTATTCACAAAGTAATGTGTTTTAATTTATTATAAATATATTGCTGTGTTTCATAAGAGGAAAGCTACCAACCATATTGAAATGCAGTTACTATTTTATGTACACACCTGTTTGTAAGTCCAGTATAATTTGGATTAATTCACACTAGTAGTTGAATATAATTTATCGTCTGACAACTGTACGATAGCCTGGTATCCGAGGTATCTATTTTAATTGAATGGGGAGTGACTCAATGTGATTCGTATCAAGAAAATGTATGAAAATCCTTGGTTACGTGTTGATAGTTGATGAAAAGTCTTAGAAAAAGCTGTGTCATTTCTCATCGAATATAATTGAATTAAACCATATTGCGGGGGTATATCTGGTATCGAAGGGGATAAATTCACAAATTTGGTGTTTACTATATCTGGGTACTTATTCTACATGGGAGTGTGCATGTGTTTGCTGTTCCGAGTCTAATCATACATCCTGAATGTAACGAAGGAGGTGAATATACGAGCGAATCTGGATTGTCACTACAAGGAAATCACATTCAGAGGTACTCTGGCATTTGTATAAAACGAGGTATCTGGTCAAAACATTGTTTAAATTATTATTATTTCGTATGAGATTTAAATTCAGAGCTTTTGTAAGTTGGCAAACGTGGTTGGTGGTTTTCTATTCTCTTATGATAGCGCGGGATATTTTAAAAGTTTCTTTTTGAATAAAAGAATCTAAATTATACTGGATAATTGATAATACTTGTTTGAATATCCCAAATAACTATACTCACCCTGAGTAAGAGTTCTCCTACTTTTTTTATATGTCTTTGATATAAACTTAATAATAAATTATACATCTTGTTAATGATTACACTGTTTTATTAAAGAAAGTTATTTATTTATTTTTCTTTTGCTTGTTAAAGCATATAGCCGGGAAATCACAATAATATATTTAAGGAATAAAAGACGAACAAAACATGAATTTCTATCAATTGTTGTTAACACGAAATTAGAATTGTTACCTCTTATACATTAAGTAAGAATATTTAAGTAATCGCATTGTTGGAAATAATACGTCAGGCTTTTAAAACTATATAATGTTATGGTTTAAAATATTTTATCTATTTCAAAATAAATAAAAAAGATGTAAAATGTCGCAATAAATAGCCAGATGATCCAGGTGTTGTAGAAGACCTCTGCTTTGGCAAGTCCTTCAGTGGTATATTTCTTCATAATTTTCTCTTCAGGAAGTACAGCTAATCAATAATAGGGCACCTATACACATTGAAATTAAATATTAGAATCGAAATATTAAATATTTATAGAAGATTTTGACAAATCAAGTTTGGATCGAGTTTAGTTTGAAAGAACATCTTCATTTTTTCACAGTGTATTTTTTTTTCGATTAAATTTAGCTAAATAAAATTTTTGGAGATATTTGTAATCCAATTTCACTGATATGTCAACATTAGAAAATAGGAAAAATTGTTGGGATTCGGTTTTGTCCAAAATTAACGGGTATGCAGGGTTGTATACCCTCTGTACAGTTAACATTTTTAAATTGTTAATTAAATTTTGTAACATATGTGAAATTATATTCCAAAACTTGTTGTTAAATAAGTGAATTCGTTTTACTCACTTGGGATAATTCTTCTCTTATTTACGTTGTTTTACACTGCTATTTATTTCGAACAATTTATCTGAAATAAAATCTCATTTGGTTTTCACTTAAATGTTTTCTTTATCTTACAAAGTCGATCAACAACATTGATACTTGCGAGTGTAAGAATCTCATGCGCATAATTTCACTGGAATAAATTACTATAATATTGAATATACGAACAGAGGACACTGGACAACAGCACCCCATAGCATCCTCGCTTACACTAAAGATAAAGGGGGCCTATTCGTAATTTCTTTAATCCCGAAGCGTCCTCTAGGCTTTTGTAGTCAGAAATCTGGCATTAGAGAGGGTATACTCATGATTTAAAATACATAAAATAGATGACACTGGGATGATTAAAATTGGTTTTTAATAATTTAATTAAAGCATTATATGTATTAAAAAATATTTTTTATACCGGGCTGTGTGCTACTTCATAGCATCATAATATATTTTCTTTTTTGTTTTTACATTTGCTATCTTGGTAATATATATAATATAATAATAAGTTGTTGACTTCACAATCTGGAAAGAAAAAAAAAAAAGCAAGTGTAAATAATTATGTATGTATTGCTTAAATAATTTATAAATAAATAAGAGGAGGTATTTATTTAATGTTTTTGTTTTAAATCAATTATGAACGTCCCCGCATTCTCGCGCTGTTTGTTTTATATTTTATCTATATACTTACTTATCTTAGCCATCTTCTGTAGAAGAAGAACCCTATTTTCATTGATGTAATAGCTTTTTTCCTTTTTTGGTATGAAAAATAAAGAGCTTTTTGTTCCAACGCCTTTTTAATAAATAACGCTGAATTAATTCCAACGTGCATGTAAGTTGTTTCGGATATTCCATGTTCAAATTGTAGCAGAGTGCGTAACAGACTTTGAAGCATTAAAAGAACAACATACATTTCCTAATATGAATTAATACCAATCAGTATAATAGTTATAAAACAACACGGAAACAGAACCACGTGTGACCGAGCACCATGTTAGTTCTGCCTACGTTTGAACCAGAACGTTCTTAGGATCGGCGTACGCGACTTGTTTATTTCCTTACCACTTGAAAATTACTTTAATTTTAATTGGAATTTTCCAAATTGTAAGAAATTTTAAGTTTGTCCTGAAAGATATCAATATTTTTTTAATAATATTACAATTTTATAGATTTTTTTTTCTAAAAGAGAAAATTTTCATATTAATATTCACATAAAATACTTGTATTATGGAAAAATTTCTAATATTTTGATATTTTCCTTAAGTTTGCCCCTATTCAGTGCGGAGAACTATCAAGAAAGTGGTTTTTATCAAGAAAAATTACCTAACTTTTTTAGTGTGTAAGGTAATGCCGAAATATTTGAACCAAGACGCTTCATTATTCTGATGCATAAAACAAAATAATTTACTTTTGATCAATGTTGTGTAGGCGTCTTAAATAGTTTCAACCAAGAATTTTAGTATTAACATTAATTCTAATTGCATTTCTTGGTTAAAAAAGATGGGGGTATATTATAATCAGGACCGTGTCGTATCTTCCATAATGCCAACATGTACTTTCAATAACTGCAGCATTTGTCTTCAATTAATTCACCTCCTTATTTAAACCGCGTCGATATTACCCATTTCCTATGGTATCTTGCAGTATAACTTCGAGAGAACATCTTGTTCCAATGCACTGGAAAATTTCGTTAAGATAAGGACTTAATTCGAATCTACTTTTACATATTACCAAGTTGTATAATTGGACGAGCTTATTATTATAAAATCCTCCCATATACGGAGTCGTAAAAACGACGACCACAACACATTCACACACACACACACACGGCACAGTGGACGCGGGATACGTTATTAAAAACCGCCTAAAAAGAACCACCTTCAGGCGTTTATCTTAAAAGCTTCCACTTTCAGAGTTGTAATTTGTTGAACGGCGTCCTCAGGACCTGAGCGGCGTGCACTTACGACTAATATATGTAAATAGGCGTTCCTGTACACAGGAGAAGACGGTTATGTGTGTGCATGTGTGTGTGTTAGTCGTGTCGTGCCATTGAGTTGATGTCGTTAGCCCGTGGTAATTGCCGGGTATCGACCGCCAGAACTGCTACCGAGAAGAGAATGTCGTGCCGTCGGAGATTCGTCGAAAACGACGTTCAGTTTCGGAGTACGCGGCCCTTCTTCGCCCCCTTAATGTCCGTTGTTTCAATCGAAAGAAATTACCGCTTTCAGGTTAGACGGTCGGGTTGGGATAATTTGGTTTACAAATAGCGCTATGTTCCAATAAGAGGTACGATGATTTACATAAATATCTGGTTTGTCTACTCTTTACATGTGAAAGGTTGAGTAATGCCAACTGAGCTTTTAAATGTTGTTATTAATAAGATGTGTGATTCTGATCATAGCCCTACTACCACATTATTCCATGCAACTAATCAAACTTTAACTGATTTTAGCAAAGCATTCACAATCATAAAGTTGTAACGTTTCACGTTCACATAAAATAAATTGTTTAATTTAGCAATCACATTCAGAAATATAATTAAGAATTTAAATGTATTTTTTATCAATTTATTTTAATTAAGGGCATATATTCTTTAAATTATCATTTATATTTAGCTTTCGAACGTAGTTATTTGTACATTTCTTTCTGAACATACCTATTTGTAATGTCAATGATTTTTTTGCTTTCTCACCTTGATAAGATTTTTTAATTTAAATATCTTTTCTATTCTTTTCTTTTTTTAATTTTAACTAACAATAAATATTCTTCACCCCACTCGAAACTAACAAGCATGAACGATAATATATATCGGTGAAGGCTAATACTAAGATTCAACTGGATACCTAGTTTATGTCGGTCCATTAACCACATTATTCGTTTTTAATCGCTCAAAAATTATATACCTATCAACATCAAACATAATCAAACATCAATAATACGAATCTCATTAAATAATCAACAAATTATTTCCAAAAAAACATGTGTACCTCGCACAAATAAATCAACAAAAAAGCCCATTACTTAAACATTTACATTGTGTATTTTTTCTACGTATGAATTTTGTAGTTGACTATGCCTGCATCCATATTTGGGGAGTAAACAGATCATTAAGCACCAGTTAATAAAGGAAGACAAAGACAAACGAGGCAACTACTGAAAAACACGCCTGCGTTTTGGCAGTCGACATCGGTAATATAGTAAACACACACAAACAGAAAAGGTAGAAACACCAAAATTAAACAATGTAATCCAACATATTACAACAAGTGTAGATCCATCAAGCTGATAGCGGACACGTAATCCCGAACTAAACACAGCGCCACCGTTTTGGGACACAGGAAACAATTGACTAAAATACACAGCTAACAACGTAACGTATGACAGTTGGATTTTATGGCGAGTCCTAATGACGGTTTTTTATATATAAGCCTTGGCCATATTAGGCAAGTAGCCATTTTGAATCTCCAAGGATGTGATTAGGCGATATTATTGGTGTTTAACACGCAATTTCATTAATTTAGAAAGCTGTTGTACATGCAATATTTGATGTGTAGGATAATAATTATTGCAGTAATTGTTTGTGTTGTACTGCCACAATATATATATTGTTTATAAATACCATCAATTTTGTTAATATTTAATATCTAAGATACCTAGATTTTTGCTTTATGCTTTATTATAAATAAAAACCGTCATTTTTATGGAAAAAAGAATAAAGTTACTGTGCATGAGATTTCGGTATTTGTATCAGTTCAAATACTTATTTACTATAGTAAATAGTAAATAACAAACCCATAGGTTTATTATTTTATTTTGCATTTTCGAATGATGAGAAAATGATTTTTCTTGTGTGGCTGAATTGGCGGCGCCCCAATTCATTTCCATTGTCGAGTTCAGCTATTGAAAGGTTGTGAACAATTTTGTTTAGGCTTTTCTTATTTTTCTAATTGATATATTTTTTCATGATTGGTTTCACTAGGCTCAATACAATAGTTACTCTTAGCCTTTTCTTACAATTTTTTAGGTAGGACTAGTAATATAACTCACAAACATAAGTCATAACAAATATAATATATAAGTCAGTTCAATTCAAGTTTTAATCTTATATTTGGAACATCAAAAGATAGTTCTAACTTCTCTTGTTGGTACACACTTTCAACTCGCAGATTAATAAAAATGAAGAGACAGAAGGTTTGCAGTGTTTAAAATGAAAATGATTATAGGTCTATATGGAATTCTTGATTTCATTGTTGAAGATTGCTGCTATGCTTAGCTAAAACCACTTTACCTATTTACTTCATTTGATACTCTCGAAAAAGTCGTTTCCTTCTGCATGTAAAATTATAATGTTTTATTTAACCCACTATATGCCTATATTGTAAAAAATTGTCAACTGTGCAACGTGGTTATGTCAAAAAGTTAGGTCACCTGCGACGCACTTCACACATTATTACAGTTATTAGTGGAATATTAATTCGTTAATTATTTTATAACTGTTAAAAAGTTTGCAATCTTTTCACACATTATGTTGCCGAAGCCTTGGACAAACAACACTAGGTTTATGTACTCCTCAAAGGCATTTGACCATGCGCAGCATAATTTAATTTTCTTGAAATTACATGATTATGGAGTTTCTGATGGTATTATTGCATTGTTTCAATCCTATTTCAGTGATCGGACCAATTGGGTTGGATATCGCAGTTACAAATCTTGTTTTATTAGTCCACATCTGGAGTTCTCAAGGATATGTCTTGGGGCCGCTATTATTGCTTGTTTTATTGA
Organism: Protaetia brevitarsis; assembly: GCA_004143645.1. Lineage (NCBI taxonomy): Eukaryota > Metazoa > Arthropoda > Insecta > Coleoptera > Scarabaeidae > Protaetia > Protaetia brevitarsis. The sequence goes on from RXPK01000350.1 coordinate 28,031, forward strand.
TGATATTACCATGATTGGAAACTATTCTAATTGTCTTATGTATGAGGATGTTTTAATTTTTTTCAGAAGATCAATTCTTTAACTGATTGCTACAGTCTGCAGAAAGATGTAACAGCTATTTGCATATGGAGGGAGCGTGATTTCTACTTGCACTGCCATGCTGAGGATCTACTTGTTAGTTTTAGCACAATTAATTATGCAAGAATTGACAAAATTATTTCAATATCAACTAAATCCCGATGTTTCGCTTCAGTAGGGTTATCAAAAGCGAAAGAAAGAAAATTTGTCATTTATTCAAAAAAAATACTTTATTTTATTTTTCAAATAAGTGGGTTTACATGATTATTTTGCGTAGAGCATCAAAATCAAATCTTGAAAAAAAATTCATATAATTTTTCTGGAATCATAACTTAACTTTGTCGATTTATTAATTATATATTTTTAAGAAACTTATCACAATGCTAGTGGTTACGTGACGTGTTTCAAAATATATAGCGGTAATTAGAAACATTGCAATATTACTAAGAAAAATATTAATATACCTCAGGACAAAGTTAAAATTTCTTACAATTTGGAAAATTATAGTTGAAAATAAAGTAATTTCCAAGTGCGAAGAAAAAAAGGAAATTTGGAAAAAAAAATATTTCAGGTAACCTAAGATTAACATTACTGTTTTCTTTGAAGCGATCAAACTATTTCTTTAAAATAATATATTATATAATTTTATATAATTTTTATAATAATATAATATAATTTTTTTTTCTATTTCGCATTAATCTACGTTTATTTATTATTAAAATTAAGATTTCTTATCCATGCAGGGAATTTTAACGTTTCCATGTTTTTAACACAATTCTTGTGTCATGTACAATTGCATACAAAAATGTCAAATGTGAAATGTCGAACTACGAGTCGCACCACCAACCTCACATAAAATGTTACCACAAAGTGGAAAAAAGTGGTACTTTGTGACGCTGTTTTCCGGCAAAACAGTTACAGAAAGTGCTCATTGTATGTGCGAAATAGAAAAAATTGTAAGTATGATTTTCTTAAAGAAATTATTTACTTTATACAAAGTCGGATACAGTTACAGACAAAGTAGTAGTAGATTTACATCATAATGTTCTAAACATATAATAACAATTTTTTATTAACAAATGCGTTAAACATATTCCACGGGTACAGAAATTATCGTGAAGATGGCGGTTCTCCTATTTTACTACACTAACTTTCCACACTCGATATAAGTTTTCGGCATGACAGATATAGCCATCAAATATTTATCTATTACTTGCCGGATAAAAATTCCTTAGATACTGTTATCAGAACAGTTTCCCTATTGTATTTTGCGAATTAACCGCTAATGTGGAGGGGCAACAAGCAACTTTTAAACAAGTAAAACTTCTGTGGAAATTATCACTACCATAGAAATTTTACTTGTGAGTATTCCGGACTACAGGAACACAAAAATACCTAAAGTATTACCTTTATAAGTAAAATATCTGTACGGTTTTAGGGGTACAAAATTGCCTCACAGGAATTTTACAAAAAATTTTCAGTGTGTATCAAAAAAGAAAGAAAGAATTACCATCGACGCTATACAGTATTACAAATTCTATTTGAAAGCATTAGAAAACAAGGTTAAAAATGTATTGAAGACACTCCCGTAGATTTAAAATTCATAAATAGAATCAAAGAAAAAATCCTGCACGGAGCTTTGATGAAAAGTATAAAATATGTCAAAAAGTTTAATTAAAAACGAAATTAAATCATCTTTTATCATGCGCATACAATATTGCTTCTTATCATTTAAAAATGGATTTATTTCATCTATAGATTCTCCGAGAAGAACATTGGATAAAACAGGCGTTGAGCGTTAAAAGTATTAACCAGTCTCCAAAGTTTCTCATCCACATTCCCTTTTAGATAAACGAGCCGCAATTTTAAAAGCGCCCGACTGGCGTCCCCGTATAAAAAAAACAGCGCCACCGTTTACATCGAAAGTCCTTAAGCGGAGGGGCGTATAACTCGTGTGAATTTTAATACAGTGAGTGAATTACTTTAGCCGCCACCCTCGGTTCCCCAAGCCGTTGTTCCGCCGAGTTCAGGCGTACGGAAGAAGTTGCGGCGTCTCCATCTTGTCTCCGGAGGCAGCTCAGTTTAAAAGTTTCGCAGCGGGGTCTCAAAGCTGCGAGCAGCTTGGATTTAAACTGCCTCACTATTACGTGTAATGTGTATTGATCTCGTGGCGTGTTCTTTTTTCGTTCGTTCGTGCGGTTCGGTTGCGCCAACCGATGCCGACGTCGTCGGTGCTTTTTTCTGGCGCTATTTTATTTAGGAGTTTAACGCTTTTATCTGGATTTCTCACGTTATAACTATTTTATTGTTGTTTTTTTTGTATGAAATTACACACATTAAAATCGAGAAGCTTATTTTGTTAATTAACTATTTAATATACATATATTAATTCATTAAGGGTTGTATGATGATATCGTTTGATTAAAAATTGTTGCTTACTGTAGCAAGGGTAAACAAAAACATTACATCCCCTTTCACCAAGTAATGCAATAATTTGCTAGTATTATTGCTTTGTGAATTTCTACCTCCAGGCAATTTATTTAATTGCTAAAGTTAAAAAATGTATTGGTATCAGATACAAACTAAAATGGTCGTATGAATTACATTCACGGTAAGCGGATTGTGAGTGGACTGTCAGCGCTATTAGAGTACTGAAATCAAAAACTAATTCTTGTACGTGTGTCACTAGTAATGGCATACCACTACGCAATACGGTATTAGTATATATATTCACTGGAAAATCTGCAATAGAAGCATGTGAAATATTTGTAGCGACCCTTACTGCATACTATATACACTGTTGAAAATATTACGGTGTTGGCGTTAATTTTGCGCTAGTCAAATATTTTAGTGTTGATTTTTACAAACTTTGCCAGACGAGTTGACTACGCGTATTTATTAGACAGAAATTACTAGAATTTCGTGTGAATTCTTTGTTCAGATATGAGGATTGACTATTTTTCTAGACATTTAGAAGCGTCAACCAATCAGAATTTTTCCCTCGGATAGAAATATAGAAACCCCACCTATTCTAATACAATATCGCATTATACGCACCACCTGCATTGCACGTGTATCTGTTTTCGTGTTTGATTCTCCGTATTAACATATCCAAACAAACCACCAAATGTGACTGACTTGCGAAGTGTAACCTCGTGTTATTAAACGTTAATTCCAGTGGGCATAAAAAAAATCAACATCTTAAAGATGTATTGGGAACATCTATTACGCAATTAGTTTAGACTTGAATCAAATAGCATAAACATTCATTTAATTTTATAATGGTTCTCAAAAAATCATTTTAAAATTGGTACGTTTAGTTGAAACCAAAACTTGTGAATGAGTGGTTTTGCATATTTATAATTGAGAAAACGTCTTAAAGAGAGAATATTATAGCACTAAGAAATAGGAGTTGCATATTAAAAAGACGTTGTGTTTAGAAAATGGTGTTAAAACACCCAATAGATCGCATTCATTTAGTTAAACAGCTAGTAAATTTGTCTAGTCTAGATCAAATAAAATGTGACTAGAAGTATTTTATAATTCCACGTGTCAGTTGGACAAAATAACCCCTTAGCAATAGACAATACTTGACTATCTTTGCTCGTCAAATTTAAACTTCTATAGTTCTCGACAAAATAACACGAAAAGAGTGTGGACCTCTCCTGACTATTAAATTAGTCAAAAAAGTGTTAAAATTTTCAACAGTGTACAAAGTTTCCCTGAAAAAAAAATAAATACAAACAGGAAAACAAATAATGATTATAAAGTATCGGCAGAATTAAAGGACATGAAAAATAAACTAGATGCTCTTTCAGTTATTGCTATAGTGTCAAAAGATTCTGGTACATATAAAAATATTACGATTACAAGGACTAATACAAACAACAAATAGACCGAGAAGCCAGGGAAAATTACTTGAATAAAATAAGTAGCTCAAACAATAAACAAAAAACAATATGGGAAATTATAAACAAAGAAACTAAGTGCAAAAGTCAGCATACACGCAGAACGGCAGAACAGTTAAATCAAACCTTTGTGCAAAACGAATTAAAAATAGACACTAACACAAACATACATGGAATTTCTGTCGGAGGTTCTCGTAGAGAGAAACACATCATTGTTTTTTTTTGCACCGGTAACAGAAAATGATCTGAACAAAATAATAAGCAAAATCAAAGGAAAGAGTGTTTTAGATTATTATGGTTTATCAACTAACATGATGAAAAATGTTTCTGATGCTGTTTACGCTCCCCTACCAGACCTAATAAATAAGATGTACTATAGAACGAGAATTCCCTGAAGCGTTAAAGATATCTAGAGTAGTTCACATTCATAAGAAAGGAGAACTACAGGCCCATTTCAGTAACTTTCTAAGGCCCAACATGGACATAGAAGAAATAGAACGACATGTAGTGGTGTAGCCGACATCTTGGATTGCTTATTGGACGCACTTTACAAACATGATAGCGTAGAATTGAACTGTTACGATCTAACACGTGCCTTCGATACGGTCCAACATTCTATTCTTCTGTCAAAATTATACCACTATGGAGTAAAAGGCGTCGGATATCAGCAATTGCATCGTATCTCTAAGATAGAAAACAATATGTGGAATTCCAGGGACAAAGATCTAATTTACTTGGTATACAGCACGTGTTCCGCAGGAATCGGTACTTGGGCCCCTGTTGTTCATAATATATGTCAACGATCTAGATACGAATTTGGGAGCGGATCGAGTCTGTTTGTATGCAGATGATACGGCATTCTTAGTAAGAGAAACTACTGAAGCGAATAGACTGGAAAAATCTCAAGCCATACAAAAACAGGCAAAGGAATGGTTCTCCTCGAATCAACTAAAATTAAATAAGAATAAGACACAAAAACTAGAATTTACAACAAAAAGAAGTGGGCAAATAGAGAATATAAAACTCTTAGGCCTTTAGGATTTTTTCGGTGAACAGTTTTCCATGTATTGATTATTGAAGTTCATCGTGGGACCCTACATATATATATCCTTTTCCTTTCTAATATATTGACGATCGCCGATTTACAAAAATGTGCAAGTAAATTGCTTTATGACTTTTATCAGTAGAACACTAATGCAGGCACGAAGTTATTTCAGATGGCGTCATACCTTTTAAAGTTTTTGGAATTGCCAATTTGAACAAATGAAAAAGAGCAAATAAATAACATTACGATGTATAATTTGCATTTTAAATATAGAAGAGCTTATGAGAGCTTAGCACGCAACAGATATTTAAAAATAAACTGTAGTTATTTCACCAAAAATAATTTTAAACGAATTTCTTCACATAACACTGCATATAACCTTTCTCCGTTTAATATATAAGCCCTTTGCCTTAATTTCCTTTCCGTTTTACGACTAACTCGACATAATGGCAAAACACGTCGTATTACGAGGTGGCATCATAATAAAGCCGTTTCGAGGTAATCCCATCCTACAAAGAAGGGTTGTTGGAAGTTGTTTATGTAACTTTGTAATCCCCATCTCTCTCTTAGGCACGGGCATTAAGCCCCATTATTATTGTTATTAAACTGTTTTGTTTTGCGGCTAGTCGTATTCGTATTTCATTAATTTAGGGCGCTGTTAACCGTAATGTAACTATCTTTTGTTATTCGGTCATAATTGTGATATAGTATTCCCATATACATACATGCATGCATATTGCTCATGTTAAGTAATAGCGAAATGAGTGAGGTTGCCTAATTGGTTTTAACTCCGTGTATTTATGCTAATTGGGTATTTTGTTGTATAATCATAGCATAGAATTATTTCTGATAAATTGGTTACTTACAATTAATTTACATAAGTAATTGTGTACTAGTACAATTGGACTTATATCTAACTTAAATGCACATTTCTATGGTATTACACATTAATAATAATGTTGTATACAAGCGATGATAATTCCGGTGTTATTTTATGTGACTCCGTGTTATTAATAAATCGACAAAGTTTGTTTTTTAAGGATAGTAATAATTAAAGAAAAGCATCTCTTCAATTTCGCCGATTTCTGTACTTATACATTATATTTAATGTATTTGTTACTACAGGGGTAGAAAACTTTGCGATATAATGTTTAGATCAGGGCACGTGTTTGAGAAAGTGGAGGGGATTAGACTTCACAAAAGGGCTACTTTAACATTATAACTGCATCAAAGTAATTGCAATTTTGGTTAATCTAACCAATACTTCGCAGCAACTCTCACATTGTTATTGTTTATGTGAACTTGTCTTGGGCTTGTTAAATTAATAAAATAGAAGTAAAAAATAATATGATTAACTCCACCACGTTTATTTTGTTGCATTAATTATAATTTTAGTTAGCTCGATAATATTTTATTAAAAAACCCGGTTTTGTTAATTTGACATGTAAGTTCTCTCAGTGTACCTTTCAACAAATATTCTTGTTTGAGTTTTATAGATGACAGTGCTAGTGGATTAATCAATTTATTAAATAGTCTCAAATTGTAGACCTTAATTGAAGCATAAAATTACAATTTGTCTATTTCATGTTTTGAACCTACGTCTTCGATTTTTGTCCAAATGAATATAATCGGCACTTCTGAGTCAAATTAAAAGCCGTATAAACAGGATACCTTATGCGCGTTTTTTTAGTATTAGTTTAAAATTGATTTTACATTCCCTTTAACCAAAATAACTTATACCTTAAGAACAATTTTTACTTGCAAAATATAGACAAAAGTCGAAAAAACGGGCGAGAAATAACTAATAATAAACCAAACTACTGATGCTATAGGTTAGATTTGATAACTGGCAGGTGCAATAATGGATACCGGAAACGGTGCACTATTTAAGTTTCGTACTTAAATAAAGGAGTAACTAATAGGGCCATCTCTACCTGTCATATTCATGATATATGCATGAAATCAATCCTTGTATCTTTTTCTGTGAGACAGCAAAAACTTTGCTTCTTTTTTCAATAGCAATACTTGAGAGAAATAGTGAAATTAGTAGCTTGTCTCTGCACGTATGATAATCAGTGATGTTGGTTGAAACATTAAATAGACAGAGTGTAGATTTGCTATTTATGTATATGAATAAACCTCCCAATTTCTTCTAAGAGTCCTCATTCAATTAACATATCTTTTACAAAACTTGTTACTGTATACAAGCATATACTAGTGCTGCGGAAATTAGCAGATATCAAAAACCGGTTTCACTAAAGCGGTTAATCGGTTTACAGTAAGAATCGGTTTTTAAAATCTGTTTTGAAACTGTTATAATCTTTTTCATTGTGACATATACACAATTTTGAGAGGTATAACTATAAAGTCCTAAATCACTTAATGAACATTTCGCTGTTTTCAGAGATAATAATTATTGACGTCTGCATTTTTAAAGTAGGTATGCATTTTAAATACAAAAATATGTTGTCTATACGTAATAAATATCTGTCCTATCTTCTTGACACATACCAAATAATGTTGTTGGTATTTATCTTTTAATACAGACGTTATTCACGATTACATGTGAAAACGACATAATGTCCACTAAATAATTTACGACTTTACAGTAATACCTCTCAAATTTAGGTTTGTGAATATTAAATATGTCACAATGAAAAAACTACTTCAAAACAGATATTAAAAAACGACTTTCGAACCCGGTATTGAAAACCGGTTTTGAAAACCGATTTCGAAAACACGTTTTGGAACCAATTTCAAAAACCGCTTTTAAAAACCGATTTTAAAAGCCGGTTACAGTTTTCGTTTCGAAGGCAATTAATTACCACTTCCAAAATTGCTTTCGGTTTGCAGCACAAGCATATACTCATACATCGATACATTCAGATATATCTTTATAGATATGGTAAAAATTCAATTCCACATGTTATTCCAAACTGCCACAAACAGAAAAGATGGCAGAATAAAGATATAATTTCAAACTTATTTTATATCATATATGACGATAGACACTGAATAATAAATAATTTCTTAATATATTCGACTTTGTTTACTCAAACAGTTTCGACTTGCAGAGTAGAAGAAATAACCAAATTTTGAATTTGATTGACATATATGTAAATATGTACGAACATATATTACATATCAGTCTTCTAAAGAGCCAGGGGCTATGGCCCCACCATTACAAATCACAAATTAATCATTAAGAAGCTTTTATTTTCTGTAAAAACATCGATAAATACACTTATACATATACATTTAAGTATAGAACGAACGCTGCGATTCCCATGATTTTATGCGACGAAAAACGCACTTTATATTTATTTATGCAGACAAGCGACGAGCGGGCAGCCACATCCAGATTGCTCCGATTTCAGACGGTTTGAAGGTCTCCGCGCGGGCTAGCGGAAGAGGAGGTGGTCGGAAATATACACAAAAATTACATTGAAGTGGGGCCAGCCGCATCTTGGCCCGCTGCCCGTGGGTTGATGGAGTCACGCGTCATCAGTATACGTCAGTGCTCGACACTGTAGGGGAAGGGTGCTCCCACTATTACGCTAGGGAAATCTGAAGCAAACGTGTGAGTCAGATGGCCATCGAAGATCGGCTATTGAAAGTAGAAACATCGCGTAGATGACTGTCGCATATAGACTTCGGTTTAGACACTTCCTTGTAATAAAAATTGTGTTTAAGAATGTTTGTTATGTTATTTATTGATTATAGTAATAAAGTGTAGTATTATTCTAGGATGAAATCGCGCGCAAATTAATAACGGTTGTATTTCAAAATTAACTACCGTTCATATCTCTCTTACGGTGAAAATTATGAAAATGAAATAATAAATATAATAAGCGAGTTATTTCTAAAGGAATTAAACCATAATAGTGTTTTAAGTAAAGAAAGACGCCATTTGCTTAAGTACGCAAAGAAAATAAAAATTGTGTCTTCCATTCTTAGTAAGAAATGCGTCTGCTTACGCTTAGAATATTCATTATATTTTACTCCACGATCTACGTTTAAATAACTCATGTGCTTTGTGTGGTGTTATTTCTTCGTGGACATAAAATCACAAAAACACCGGAATAGTTTTGCGTTAGTTAGGTGGGGGAATGTAAACAAGTGACCCGTGAACGTGCAGTTTAAAAAGCTAAATATCTGCAATTCCAAAGAAACTACGTTAATATCTATATTTAGGTAGATAAGTATTCCCCATAAGAACTGAATGCATTTTTCATTTTAAAATGGCTTCTAAGTTTCTCTACATTAAATTTTTTGTGTCGGTATTATTCAGTTAGCAATAAACAAGGTAATAAATTACTGCAAGCTGAGCTAAACTAATTCAAAACTTTGTAAAATTAATTAAATGGGGAAGGGGCGAAGGGAGAGTTGACCCGAGATTGGCCCCCACCACTCGATATTGTCACGAGCCGCCACTGTTACATACATCGCAAATTTAAGTTAATTATTTTTACATGTCATGTAAGTACATACGTAATTTTTTTTTTGATTTCTTGCTAAGTTTACCATAAATCATAACACTTTGAAATTGAAGTTTTGAACAATTTGAAGTAATTTTTCTGCGCTAAATGAAAACGAGATTAATTCGATATTAAGAATAAATTACTTAATTGAACGCGATCTTCTGTCCTAACTCAAAGTAATTATAATTATTTGAATGATATCTTAATACTTATTGGATTCGACATTAGGTAAATCTTTGTGTGATTCAGCTAGTTTTTTTAACCGAACGTGTTATTCTAAAGAAATTCTTATTTCCTTATTTAAATAAATATCTGTGAAAAAGTATATTTTGTTGTCTTACCATTTTTTTTTGTGAATATTTATCAGTATACTGCTGTTTCTTATAATGGAAAAATGTAATTTAGGTATCAAATTAAGAATATTTAGTGGTTGTATTTTGTTGTAAAATTGCTTTGAACGATAGAAAATTTTACATAATGACAATAACGTTAGAAATGTTGAATAAATAATAGCTGTAGAATGCCAAAATACAGCAAAATATACATATATGCAAATGAATACGTGGGTGACTTCTTTCTGAATACTGAAAAAAAAACTTGTTAATTTAAATGCGACCTTATATTAGAACCGACGATCATGGATTCAATGAATGTTAAGTTAAAAATGGGTTAATTTTGTAGTGCGTTATAGCTACATTACATAATAGATTTTTTCGAAATGTTATTTTATATGTGTTCCACCCTTAACTAGGTTTCTTTCATATAAACTGAGAGAATTGATTGGATTTTCTGTGCGTTTATTGAAGTTTAATAGTATGTTGTATTAATTTATTGAATTAAGATATTGAAATGAAGCAACAAAACTTCAACATTTTCCTTTTCCGTAAGTGTGGAATTGGGGAAAAGGGAGCAAGCAAAAGCGAACAGGGCAAACAGAAAAATGAAGATCGTATATTAGAAATGGTATTTACATTACTATTAAAGAAAACTACAGCTGCAATTCTCAATTCAACCGGGAGAAAATAAATGAAAGATGATGGTGCCCAAATTGGCGTATTCCACATCCTGTGAAAAAAATTGAAAACGTGGAATATTAGAAAAAGTGATGGCAAAATTCTAAAAAAAAAAACTAAATGCTGAAACATCAATAATAGTCAAATAATAAAAATTAAAAAAGAAGGAAAAGATGTCAAAAAAAATTAAAAGGAAAAATGCGATAAAGTTTAAAAAAAAAGAAAAACATACAATTGTAAAAAAGAGAAATGGATTTTTAATGAGAAAATGTAAAAAGGTTTAAAGAAAGAGGCAAATATCGAAAAAAAGTTAGAAAATGTCAAAAATTGGAGAAAATTAAAAATAAAAAAGGTTAAAAAAAGTAAAAAAAAATCAAAAAAACTTTCTTTAAGTATACAAATGCAAAGAAGATGAAAACAATTGGAAAAATTGTTAAAAAAATGAAAAATAGATAAATTTAAAAAAGAGGGTGAAAATTTGCAAAAACAATTTAAAAAAATAAAAAAAAAACAAGCCGAAATTCTAAACAGGTTCTTTGATGTCTAGTATGAGTCTCACACAAGAACATACCACTCCCAAGAAAACGCATTATTATTAACATTCAAGTAGGTGAAATAGATTTACGTAGGTGAGTATATTATTTTTTAATGTATCTACCAATATTTGATAAAAGTTCTTCAAAATTTACCGCGAATATACGAATAAAGTTCTTAAATTACTATGCATCTTCAATTTGAGGCTCTTTCAATAAGTTATTGTAGGCCCCATAGTCTCCTCTTCTCAGTATCCGTGTTTTTACCTAACACGTTCTATTTTTCTTCTTCTGTTCAAGACTAATAACGCTGCCACAACACGAATGCGCCTTACTGGAGCCATAACACCTAAAGTACTAAACAAACCGTGCACTCAAAAAGGAATACCTTCCGGCAAACCGAAATTTTGAAAATGTAAATAGGTTTGCGAGAACTCACGGAAGACAAAGCTCGCTGGATTTGTCCGATAGTTATATGCGAGAATTATTGCATACAATGTAAACTCGCAAGGAAATCGCTCGCGCAAGATGTGTCGCAAGTAATTGCCAGTCTATCTGCACCTTTATAGCTGAGGAGATTTCTTTATGATTATACACCTAAATTAATACCACAAAATTTTGCTTTATGTCTATACGTACTATTATATTATCTTCTCATTTCTTGCATCCACAAAATGTTGCTCAGATCACCTTCAAGTATACATACATACATTCTGACGACCGTTCATAGTATTCTTGTCAATGATGTTTAAAATACATATGTTTTGATGTAATATATTCTTAGCCGATAGTTTATGTATTATTTCTTATTTCTTGAGATAGCGGCTGTTTAAAGAGTTGTGTTTAATTAAAATTCATTTTTACGTTTCGACACTTTTTTATTGTCTTCTTCAGAATGGTGTATTTTTTATGTATATATTAAATTCACGACACAAACATGTTAAAATTCAAAAATTTAAAATTTTAAAACTCCATTACATTATCTTATAATGTTTGTCAAAAATGAATTACGTTTCAACTGCGTGTGTGGAAATACAAATGTGCCTAAGGTTAAGATCCAATACCAAAACATATGTATACGTTCATTGGTTTTGCTTGGATGATTTACTAAAACTATATATATGGCAATTTATCCACGTCTTACACAGCCAATTATGCAGATAACCACATGTGGCCAGTGGGAGTAAATTTAAATGCTAAATCCATGTAATCGTAAAAAAATCTATTTATAATACAAATTAAATTTATGTCCATTAATTAAAGTAAATTAAAATTCTAAATTTTATCGATTCTTTCTCTTTTTTAATAGTCTCTTTATGCTTGGAACGTTTTATAACGTTTACGGCTTGAGTAATTTTTTTTATCCTTAGAAGCGATTAAATTAAAAGAACTATTATTTAAGTATTTGACATAAGTAAGTGACTGAAACTAGTTTCGTGGGACAAAATATTACGCCAAGCCATAATACGTCATGTAAAAGCCAAGTAAAAAAAAATAAACTCGTCTTATCTCCATCGTTGCTTATACAGTTTTTACAAGGCAATAAATCCAAGTTCGTTTTCTAATTAAAAAGGAACGTACTCCGGATTTATAAAGAAATCGACTGCGTTAATCAGTTGTAAATGTAAATTATAGTTCTGCATTTAACTACATGCATTTACTTTAAATTGCTTAAATTGTTGTTATAAATCCACATTCTTTGTGCTGGTTTTAATTGTCGTTACGTAAGAACATGGAAATGAAATCTACTTATAAATATTAAACAAATGATTTTATAAGTGAAAGAAAACGTCAGAGTTAAAATGATTACAGGAAATCTCTAATAAAAATAAATTATTTTTGGATAATTTAATACACCTAAATTATTAATTTAGCTAAAAATTCGAAAATACTGCATTGCGAAGCTAATGAAGCAAATTTTTCAAAGGATCCCAAACAGCCTCTGACACCTACACTGATAGAAGGAATTCTTCGAAGTAAATAAATATTTTTTTAATACACTTATCTTGTTGTTTCTAAACAATATCGTATATATTTAAAAAAAATACGAATTTCCTGCAAAGTAACAATAAAGTAAGTTTCCTTTTATGGAAAGAAATCATTAAAACACGGTCTTGTTTGAAATGAAATCTCACATAGCTTTAAACGGATATTTACTTCAAACCAGAGCTGTCAAAACCCGTCTATTTCAAGAAACAGGTACCCGTCCAATGTACTACTCGGATTCAAGTTACTCGGCGGCATCTGGTTGCAGAATCGAGTACCCCAAATCGAGAATTACTCGAAACCCAAAATCGAGAGGTCATACGGACCTTTTCAGATCTATTATCTTCCCCTTTGTCATAGATGGCGTTCTTTAAGTTTTTCCTCTTAATTTAACTTATTGAGTGCAGTTTCTTTATGTTGCTGTTAGCTGTGTGGTTCTCCACGTCCAGTACTAGAAACCTTGTTCCTGCCAGGCTATCACATTGGCACAGCACTAGTTTTTCTTCCCCCTTTTGGCAGAACCTGCGAGGGCTACGTTGTGTATATGCCTATTTTTTGTCGACACTGACGAATCAGCAGACTCATTATCATTTTGACAGTCTTCCTCTCTTTACTCAGTAGGTCTTTAATCTCTAGCAAATTCACGGCTCTGTTCCTTTACTAACTTTTTTACCTGTCTCAGTCCTGATAACTTTTTGACCCCCATTATACCTAGTGTTGATTAGAGTTACGAATTGACAAGATATTACATCAAAAATTGTTACTTTTAATCAACTTTGATAGTACTATTGACTTCTTCAGAGTAAATTGGCTTTTAAAGTTAATGTAAAATGAAATAATTTGCTAGGAAAAAAGATAAATTCAGCACATATCTAACACTACTAGATACAAGAAATCATTCGAAATAAAGAGGTAAAAAGAAATTATGTTACACAGCATAATAAACTACTTTATCTACAACGAATCCTAATTTATAAAAATGGAATGGTTGGACTCCAAGAAACTCAGACTTGGGCCACACAAGGCGGACGTTCTTGCTGAAGGGTAGAACAAGGATATTAGCATCTACATGAGAAAAAACGTCGTGCATACGCTAGAATTCTAAACTACCTCGGTGTGCACTTCGATAGAGGTATGAGGATGAGTACTTATGTCAGAATAACAGCTGAAATAGCTGGCAAGACTCTCGTAGGCATGCGTCAACTCATGCTCTACGCAGAACCAGTCTGGCCATAGAGAAACGCACCCTTAGGCAAAGATTTCGGAGTGTTCAAAGGAAAGTCGTCCTAATGATCGCCGGAACGTACAGGACCATCTCTACCAAATCCCTTTCTAGTACTGGCTAGGACCCCGCCAATAGATGTAGTGGCCAAGAGCCAGGTCAGTATTCTTCAAGGCAAGGCTAATAAAGGGTCTGCAAAGATATAAATTCTGGAGGAATGGCAAAAGCTCTGCGAAGAGGAAAACGAATCTACAGGGTGGACCAGGAGGCTAATTGGAGATTTAAGCTTTTGCTATCTTAGAACGCACGGCGATATAGACTACCATTTAACGGAAATCCTATCAGGCCATTGATGTTTCTACGAGTACTTCCATCACTTTAGAGTCAAAGAGACTAACTTGTGTCCTTATTTTGAAGACCTGGGTTCAACGGAACATCCTTTTTTTCAAATGCCACAGGTGTAGAATATTGACATTCTATGACAAGGACTGGTAGAAAAATTAACCCCGGAAAATCTCGTGGAAAAGATGCTTGCATCTTCCGAGAACTGGCAAAACATATAAATCATCTAACCAGGAGCATCTTGACTGCTAAAGAAAGGGATGAATTGTGAGGGACAGAAAATGACCAGCCAGTAGATCCTAGAGTAACTGCCTTATTAACATCTAAAGACCAGCTACCTGAAGTAACACCGCCGCAGTCCCGAGTAGCTCACAGCATGGTCCAACAGGGATTTTTTAGTTGGTTCTGTGATGTTCTAAAAGTGTATTCTACACTTATTTGTTTGTTGAATACTAGTAGATTAAATTAAGAGAGTAGTATCTACATGGGTAGATTATTCGTTCCGTCCACTGTAGCCACTAAGGCCTATTGTAGAGCGGATGTTGGCTTAAAGTCCATCCAATAGTCCAGTCCCTTAAGGAAGCTCGGAACCTTGCTCAATGATATTGTTTTCAGATCTTCTAGGAAAATGTAAACCTTCTCAAAGATCAAATATGTGATTCGCACGGCAGCAGGACAGTGGAAGAAAATGTGCACATTTGTCTCCTTGTCCTTCAAATAGAAGTCAATATTCAGTCTTATCCGAGAGAGCCTTATTCTGTGTAAGTGCTTTCTCAATCTACAGTGACCTGTAAAGACAGAATGCATATTGGTTAATATACAGTTTATCTTACTTTCTGAAGGCATTCATTGTAATACCAAATTACTGAAACTTGAGTCTTTTATATTGTTTAGTTTCCACATAAAAGATTTAAACATTTAACTTTTAAATTCAAACCTTCTGACATTAAAATCGGTTTTTACTACAAAAAAAAAAAAAAACGCATGGATGCTGGAAAGGAATTGAAATAGAACTGGAATTAACTCCAAATTTTTATATGCGTATACACGGATAAGTATAAAATACAACACAGAAAAAGAAACAAAACTAAAATGTAATGACTAACAATGAAGCTCCAGTGAATGCACCGGATTACTCAATGGAGTAATGGTGTGTGAATCGACAAACGGAAGAAGGTATGTAAAGAATTATTGGAAATCAAGGACAATCCAAGCGGGCTGAATAGTACAAAGAAATAAAACATAATGTCAAGGGCACATACAGCCCTGATGTCTATATAGCCCACATTTCATCACGAACATGTGAATGAGAGTAAAGTTTGCCTTTTAAGAATTGCGTGCTGTAGTATTCATATGTGTAATTTTTTACTGCAACCGCTAATTTGTGCTCATGGTTTTACATCTCAATGGAATATAATAGGCATGTAAATATATAATATAATCCTGCATAACGATTACTTATCTGCCTTATATACTACCTATTCTTGGTGTTGAAACAAGATTTGATAAGTCTATTATGTATAGATTCTGTATCATTTCATATGTGAGAAGTAACACTGTCAAAACGCAACATATCTCACAGAATCAAAGTTAAGTAAATCATAATCTTTGTTACTTTTACATTATTTTTACAAATATATATGCCAACTTTTTTTTATATATGATGCACAATTTGTTTTGTGTTCTGATATACATATGTACATTTGTACATATAATTGTCACTAGGCCATATTTTTTTTTATGAATAGATTAATCTCTGGAATGTTGCATGTTAGTGATATCAACTCCATGATCTTTTCTATTCTATTTTTGCTATAGTGTCCTTTTAGATCTATTGAAATACTACCATCATCGTTCATTTTGTAAGAATATAGCTAAATATTTATGGTATAATCTTATCTAAATATGGTGGAAACTACATGCCATTTTTGAACTTTGTGGATACATTTTGTCAGTGTTGTTCCTCATCTGTGATATAATAAAACAGAAACTTACAAAAAAATATTCCCCTTGTCTTCCTCCACATCATTGTAAAAAAGTTGCAAGCTTTTTTTTATGTACACATATGAAAAGTCAGCAGCTTTGCAGTAGAAATTACTCCTTTAATTCAGATCTATATCAATACATATCCTATAATAGGTACTTTGAGAAAAAAAGTTGTGTTAAGGCAACACGAAATTGGGTTGTATATAAACAACAATAAATTAGATATATATAATAGATATAATAACTATGTTGTGTTAAATTAAGAAAGAATATAGTTACAGAAAACTGTAAAATGACAGTAGAGCATATGTACATCATGAGAGGCAAAGGATGGTATTTTTAGGTTTTGGAGAGACCTCTGTTTATGTTCTGTGCCAATGCGGTGGGCTTGGCCAATATGCTGTGTCTACTATATTATATATGTATACATAATTATAATCTGTCAACAATTTTTTTTTGTTTAACGCGGAAATCTTCGCCTAACCATTTAGAATAAATCATAACTAGAACCGTTGGAAATCATTCATTGATTCCAGAAGAAAAGGAGCATAAAGATGAATTATTATTCCAAAGAAGTACGACAGAGGATAACTTGCTTGTTAACGCAACACGTTTAGACCAAATCATTCAGCAAACTCTTTTGGGCAAAATACAATTAACTAAATTAGCACTTTTCAAGTTATAAAGAGAGAAACTGTATTATTGGTACCACAGTTTTAAGTTTTCTTGTCATAGAGAAGAGCTATTACAATGTGTTCTATAATCGTAAACTCCACTGCTTTCTTCTGAAATATTGTTTTTCTTTACTTGATAGTATCGTTTTGTTCTGGTTTTGTTTTATAGGGTTGCTATTGCACATTGATCTGAGAGGTAATACTATAGCGTGGTGGAGAAAAGCAACTATAAAAAAAGATTTGAAAGCTTGTTTGGGAGGTATCTTGACTTCTCTTCAAGAAGCAATTCCCGTTTTTACTTTCCAATGCTACCTAAATTTTTGCTTTCCATAACTTTCCTGGCATACATTTCGAATGTAATCATGGTGTATACAATCCATTTCTTCAGCCGAAAGCGAATTGGTTTGCCTTTTATAACCTACTTGGCTTAATATTTGCCGTTTGTATAGTACTATGCTGTCATTTATAAATAGATTTTCCTTAATCTCTCATTTAGACGGTATGTAGTTTATACAAACGATAAGTTTTGTGATGCTGGTTAGTGGTATTTACATTTCGGAGTGTTTTTGAAAATTTTGGTAAATTAAACCGTACCGATGTCGATGTTCGATTACTTTGTATATCCAAATGACACATGGGTTCGTAAAAATACCTCCATTTCCTCCGATGTTACATTATTAATAGGTTTATATTTTGGAAAAAAAGTATATATATATATATATATATATATATATTGCTGTGTTTCATAAGAGGTAAACCACCAACCATATTTAGATGTAATTACTATTTTATGTTTGTAAGTCCAGTATAATTTGGACTAAATCGTATTAGTAGTCATGGAAGTTGAATATAATTTATCGTCTGACAACTGTGCGATAGCCTGGTATCCTAGGTATCTATTTTAATTGAATGGGGAGTGACTCAATGTAATTCGTATAAAGAAAATGTATGAAAATCCTTGGTTACGTGGGAGAGTTGATGAAAAGTCTTTGAAAAAAAAAAATATAAATGAATTAAACCATATTGCGGGGGTATATCTGGTATCGAAGGAGATAAATTCACAAATTTGGTGTTTACCATATCTGGGTACTTGTTCTACATGGGAGTGTGCATGTGTTTGCTGTTCCGAGTCTAATCATACATCCTGAATGTAACGAAGGAGGTGAATATACGAGCGAATCTGGATTGTCACTACAAGGAAATCACATTCGGAGGTACTCTGGCATTTGTATAACCCGGAAAACGAGATATCTGGTCAAAACATTGTTTAAATTTCTATATAAATGAATTTATAACGTCTATAATATTTTGAGGTTATTATTATTATTTCGTATGAGTTTAAAATTCTGAACTTTACAAGTTGGCAAACGTGGTTGATGGTTTGCTATTCTCTTATGATAGCGCGGGAGATTTTAAAAGTTCATATTTGAATAAAAGAATCTAAATTATACTGGATAATTGATAATACTTGTTTGAATATATTAAATATACATAATATATTAAATAACTATACTCACCCTGAGTACGAGTTCTCATACTTTTTTTATATATTTCCTGTATAGACTTGTTCATGAATTATACATGTTATTAATGATTGCACTGTTTTATTAAAGAAAGTTATTTGTTTATTTTCCTTATGCTCGTAAAAAGCATATAGCCGGGAAATCACAATAATATATATATTAGTTTGTTGATGCAATTTTTAATTTTTTTTTAATTTATGGAATTCTAAAAACTTTTATAACATATTCTTCAGAAGTTCCACTTTTTAGGCATTGCTTTTCGATGTTGCAAGAAGTGGTATATTTTTCTCCATTTACAATAATGTAATTTATAGTGCTAGCCATTTATCGGTATAGAAAAATTACTTGTATTAAGGCTAATGTATGCATTTACAATATTGTGACATTAAACTGGTATATCATCAATGTCTATTGTAGGTTACGAGTAAGCGATTTAAATATAAATATTGAATAGAGATTCGTAAATAAAATATTTTCTTTTGTTAACCATTTTTTTTTTCTCAAAGCATCAACAAATTTTGCCACGCCTTTAAGAGTACGTGTGTAATGGTCTACCATTTAATTTTGTCGGTAATTTTTGGAACATTACTGCACCACAGAAGTTACGGTTGGTTGCCTTAATTGCGCACAGGATATGTAGATAATGCTCTATATGCAGGTTGAGCGTTTGTGTACAAGCATATAATTATCAGTAATAAAATGGAGGATTTTTATATTATTATATGTCACATCAATTTGAATTTAATTGGAGAATACATGAGTTGTCATGTATGTATATAAATTGCAAGGGTGATATTACACTGTGATCTGAAAGATCTATTGTGTCCCCTGTTCTCCCAGTTTTACAGCTGGCCTCCAATCCTATTCATTTGAGAAAGTGTATGATATGAGAAAGCCCCAAGTTAGGTAAGTCTCCCTCTTCGATTTCACGTGCTCCCAGGTGCAACGCCCTTGAGTTGCACAGTGCTACGCAATTTGAGAGGGGATGGATGTCATTTTGTTCCCCAATCTGCTCCAGTCGTTTTGCTCCTCCCTTTGTTCCTTTCTTGTGAGCTACTCTCACTTTGGAAGTGTAAGGCTTCTTATGGAGGTCCTGCTCCAATTCCTGTTAATTAGCGGTGTCGTCCGGCTAATAAACGTCCTTCCTCCATGGTTGATCCCACGAGTAGCTAGGGAAAAAAGGTCCACCTCCACAGAGCCCCGCATGCAGAGGCAAGGCTAAATACAATGGCGTGCGCCAGGTGCCCCAAGGTTGGACTAGTAAACTCGTCTTCTATCCAGCCACACATCCTATCAGCCTAGTCCGCCACCTTAGGATTTAGGTTTTTATTGAGGTTGTCTCCTCTCGGTCCGTGTAGTTAAGCCAAGACCCCTCCTCCCTTTCGGGACCTGGTTTAACAGTTGGACTTTCGGTAGCCGAAAGCAACAACTGGCATCGTTATAGAACCCTGTGCTAGCCCTTAACCACGACACGACAGCTCGGGCGAGGGAGGAGTGGTTCACGGCAACGGTCTTCATTCACCCTGCTCCGGTTATAAGCAGAGAGGACGAACTTATAGCCGCCACTAACGATCTCGTCTTGAGCGAACCCTGACAAGATGGCCTTTCCCCTATCTACCACCCCGGGGACGCGCCTGGTAGGTACTCCCAACCCCCAGGTGTCATGTAGCGTATGATTGATGCAATTTTTGCATTGTTTATAGAAATCGCCACCTGAAAGGTTGTTGATATGTTGTTGAATTGTTTATAAAAAAATTAATACAATTGAAGGCGATGGATACTGCACTGAGATAAAAATTTGGTGAAATTAAATATAAATATTATTAAGATTCACAAAATGTATTTAGATCAAATATATTCTTTTTTGTCAAAAATTTTTATTCAAATTAACATTCCCTTATTTTTCAAATTATTCTCAGATTGTTTGAAAGCTAAAATAAATAATTTTTTAATTCTAAAATATATTAAGAGTTACATCAAATACGAAATCAATTTAACAAACTGTCCGTGGATCTGGCAGCCCCTTGATGATACCTGATCTATTTATTATGAAGAAACTGGCAGTATTTGTTTAATTCTATTAAAGATATTGTTAAAACAAACAAATTTTATTAACAAAATTATTTGCTTCACTCAACAATGTACAGTGTTACTACAAAACAAATAGACACTTTCAATGTTTTATTAATTAAAACTAATAACGTTATTATGAACTCGCTTAAACTATTTTATAAGGGGATTCTTAAAGTTTACTTTGGGAACTCATAGGTGCTTAATATGGGCTCCTCCTGTCACACGGCATACATCAAAGCGATAGTCTAGTTCATTCCAAACCCGGTGTAACATATCTGCATCGATACTTTCCACAGCTCTCGCAATGCGTTGTTTTAACTCATAAAAATCATTAGGAAGCGGAGGGACGTAAACCAGGCTTTTTACAAATCCCCATAGAAAAAAATCGAACGTTTTAAGATCGGGGCTCCTTGGTGGCCACCGCACGAGAACGCGGTTGTCGGCTGTTGCACGGCCTATCCAGCGCTGTGGAAGTGTTTCGTCCAGATAATTTCTAACGATACCGTGCCAGTGAGGAGGTGCTCCATCCTGTTGGAAGATAAAGTACCTCCCGTCCTCATGCAGTTGAGGCATCAACCAATTGATCAACATTTGATGATATGTAGCTCCCGTTACTGTGTTTTCTTCCAAAAGGAAAGGACCATACACCTTTGGGAGAGATACAGCACAGAACACATTCACTTTTGGAGAATCACGCAAATGCTCAACCAACATTCTCGAAGGTTCAGTCCCCCATATTTGGACGTTGTGTTTATTCACCTTGCCACTTATGTGGAATGTTGACTCGGCACTGAAAATTATCCGCTCGCAAAACTCATCTTCATTACGTTGCAGCATTTCATTGCAGAAATCTTGACGTTTAAGCTTGTCATCTTCACGTAGATGCTGTACCAAATGCAATCTGTAAGGTGTCAGTTTTAGTCGTTTACGTAAAATTTTCCATACAGTTGGTTGCGGAATTTGTAATTCCAAACTTGCACGTGTCGTTGACTTTTGTGGACTTCGTTGGTAAACAGCACGAACACGTTCCACTGTTTCTGACACACGAGATCTACCCGGACTTTTGTCTTTACATAAACACCCTGTCGTTTCAAATTTATTGTACCAATCGTAGATCGACTGTCTAGTAGGTGGTGGTTTTCCAAAAACGTGTTCGAAAATGTCGTTGAACAATAGTTGCGGAGTTCGTTTTGGCAAATTCAAGCACGCAATATGCTTTCTCAGTAGAGCTTGCAGCCATCGTAGCTATTATATTGTGCTTGCGCAGTACTACCAACTGTACTATCGAACTTTTACAGTTCCTTAACCTGATAGCGCAAATGCATGTCGATATCACAAATAACTTTTGTTTTATACAATACCAAAGGTCTCTATTTCTTTTATAGGAACGCTGTATTTCTTTGCCCATATTTAAACGAAAATTTTAGTCAATACAACTAAAATTTGATTGAGTCAACTAAATGGGTTCTTTAATGTGGTAAATATGTTTTCAATATTTGCCATTATCTAATTTGAGCTCTTCAGAGCCGAAAAATTGTATTATAAATCTAGTTGCAGGAAGTCATAGCCAAGTTATTTTATAATAAAAAATCTCAATACAGTTTTTACTTTATATCAAAAATACAAAAATATCGTTCGGAAGCTGTTATTTTTTCAAATGCATTTTATTAACTTTTAAAATACGCAACTTTTTACTTATTTAGCCGATTTGTATCTCCCATACTTCACGAGATAGCAATAGTATCCTTATCGAAGCAACCTTGTATATACAAAACGAGTCATTTGCGGACCAAAGTTTACTAGATATTTTATTCAGAATTATATCGAGTTTCTCTGCCTTAAGTTTGGCGACTTGGCTGTGGGACAGATGTATGAATGATATTATTTCTACTATATATAAGTATATGTTTTTTCCTTTTAAAATTTTGGAATCGTAATGTTAGTTCTAAAATAAATCTCATCCTTTGTATGTTAGTTAGTGCTTAGTGTTGATTTACTTTAAGTAACTTCATCCTATTCCCTCAAAATAATTGCCGAAAGCGATGATGGCGTCCATCGCATAATAAAAACAATAACCCAAGCTGATGTTATACGCAACGGACCAGATAATCGCCCTTACGACGCGCGACGGCTATTTGCCGTCACTGTTCTCGTCTGACGCGACGTGCCGCGTTGCCTAGGTCTATTATCCGGGGCTCCGTTATTGGTTGAACGGCTAATGATCCTTTTACGTGAGCTATTTCGTCCGGTTGAATACGGAATGGACATTTTTATTATAAATTCAAGATGGCGACCCAGCCGTTCATAATTATACCCTGGAAGATTATTCCACCGAAACTAACTACCCGCCGCTGCACCCTCCACTCGGCGGTTAGACTAATTTCGTGCGGCCACTAATTTGGGAGGGGAATGTTTTCGTAGAAGTGTTTTACCCGATATCACGGGATGTTACTAAATGAGTCAATGAAAATGATGTGAATCAATAACTTTATTATTGTGTATCCAGTATCCATGCCTTTCCGAGATTAGATACACTTTAGAACTAACTAAAATTTAGTTAATTTAACAATACTGTTTGGTTGTGTATGGCAGACCAAAAGTATTTTTTTTTGTGCAGGAACGAAAAAAAGATTATGGGAGGTCAATCGAAGCCTTTGAAAAGTATCAAACCAAAATTATATTTTGTTAACACAACTCTCTCTGTACACGAACAAAAAAAAAATGATTTGGTTGCGTTAACCAAAATTTGCTTTATTCAAAGTCCTGGATATTGGGGGTTGAAGGGAGTTGCCTTTCAATGATCACACATTCATAGTTAGATATTTATCTGGTAAATTTACCAGATTAATAATTTATAATCGTATTTATCTTGATATTTCTGCTAAATATGTTCTATTACTGGAATGAAATACGAGAAGCGCCATCTATGAGGCAATTTCTGTAATAAATGTAAGTATTCAATGTGTTTGCTGTATTATATAGGGACAAAACTGCTACAAAATAGATGTGCTACTATCGTACTTCAGTTTCCACAACCCAAAATGTAATTTGATTTAATGCTTCAGATTTGTCTATCTAATCATATTTTTTAGTTGAATGGAAAAAAAGCGTGTTAACTTTCTTCTAATATTAAAGGAACCATTTCCATTGTTAATTATAATAAGTTGAAACTATAATCTAACTAAACAGATTCAAGCTAAATTCTTTCTTTATAGAACTCGAGAAATTGCTTTCGTTTAACTCAAATTTTGGATATAACAACCAAAAAAAAATCGACAAAGAGTTTTGTTAATTCAACACAGTAACTTTTCTGAGTGTCGGTATCTAAGTATCTATAGCATGATCTTATACAAAATATTTTAATAAATTTTGATCGCTCATCGAACATGTGGAAGCTTTTTCATATAAACTTGGCTTTTCATGAGGCTCCCTGCACGAAAATTGATTCCCATTCTAACATCTTCGTAAGTTGTTAAATTTCAATATCACTATTTTATAAAGAATTTTCTTCCAAGAGTTTCAAATGATCAGGTAGACATCAAGTGAATGCATAATATACAAAATCCATAATCCATAAAATGCATAATCTAAAGTCTGGGCATATTTTCAGCATTAGTTTGCCCTTCTACGAGTTAGAGCTCTTTAAAGTCATATCTATGCTGTGAAGGTTGCGGGCGAATAGTTTCCTTAAGGAATTCTCTTTAGGTTGATGACGATACATTAAACGATTGAGCTTTTGTGATGGATTTTGTTTTAGTTAGGTCTATTGCTTCTTAATTTAGAGAGAAGAATGTTGTTTACAAATGGTTTTTTTTATACAATATCGTTTTTATTTCTATTTTTTAAATTAGTGATGGCTTAAGTTAATCAAAATAATTTGTTTAAAAGTACGTTAGGTATTTCTATCTTCAGTTTGGGCATTTAACACTAGGATCCTTTTATACATATATCTGTGGTAGTTGTCCCTATAAAGCAATCTTTACAGCATGTATCAAGCTTATAATCCAGATTAGAAAAACATAATTGTAAAATTACATAATATAACGTAGGCAACTTTGTAACCAACGTTGTATTATGGAATTTTTTTATATTATATATAATAAGTTATGGAATACTTTTCCATAACTTCTGATTACTGCTCTATCAATATTTGTCAACTTTTTGTAACTATTACAATAGGGAGAACACACTAAACTACTTATATATAAACTATTGGATATACATTTGTAATACCATTGGTAATGTAATACAGGGAAATAAATATTATTATATTATTATTATCTTCCTTCACGAAATTATTACTATAATGATAACCTCTAAATATTTCAATACCTATAAAACATAAACGTTTGGGATTCTCAAAATACATAGAATATTAGGCATGTATTTTCGGAAAGGTTCAAAGAGTTTCACAGTGTGAAATGTGATTCCATGAATTGTAGATAATGTTTATTATGCGATAGGTATTTTTGTATTATGTGGATCTGTGTACACATTTTGGAATTCAAATGCATTGTGGTTCATGAGTGAACAAAAGTGGATTTTGGGCCATTATTTAATGCATTTCTGTGTTTAGATTTTACATTTAGAAAAATATTGGACGTGATATCAATAATCTATATTCATTGAGTGACTTTTAATCGACAGAACAAAATGAGTCATTGTTACGATAAAATATTATTTACAATTTTTGATTAAGTAATAACAACAGTCGTTATTGAAATAAATTAGTTTTCATTATTATAACAAATCAATACATAACAATAACTAAAATTAATTAGGAGTATGAATAACATACATTAAGTCAACTACTTGCAATTAGCATATGAACAAGTAATATTCATTGTATGGATGTGTTTCTTCATTCTCTACTGGAATTCATACATAAAAGTGATAACTCGTGGTTAATTTTCAATGATTTTGGTTTCATTAATACAATAAATGATTTATTAAGCAATAAATTTCGCCGTCAGTTAATAAAGTCTTTTTCATTGATTGATTGATGATGAACTCGTATTTTTCAGCAACACTCGACAGTTGCTTTTGCTTATATACAGTACACGATTGATGTCTTCAAGTAAATAATTGTGGTAGTGTTCAGTACTGTCCCATTTGTCTTTTTAACAATCGTAAATATCAACCTTATATTCTAATAGATATTAGCTATTCTTTTACCAACAGTTTCTTTTCATGTTGGTTGCAGGTATTTAATGCTTTAAATTATATTTTATGTTCCTACAGGCAAGAGCATTGTTATCAGTAGTTACTTAGGCCCATCTCTATTATTATCAGTTTAGCCGACGATGCGTAGGAGCCGAGTTCCTAGGCAGCGTCGAAAACGCAAACCGCTTAATTGTAGACCACACAGGCGTATATCATTTAGTTAATAGCCGGTTTCCTATAGTACGCTTACACATAACAACACAATATGAACGTTCATCCTACCTCCTACTTCTTTTTCCCTTTTTCTTTCCTTAATAAAGATTCGAATCACACAATTTACCACAAATTACGGTTAATGTAATTCCAAATCCGTCGTTGTTCTCTTCCCATAATTGCAATACGCTGCATAACGTGTAATTTAGTTGCGCGCTATTAGTATAATATAATACACATTTACTATCTACCTCTTCGGTTTATATAGATATTAGCGTGATTCTATTAACGTAAATGGAATACCTACATATCTTTTGTATATAATTGTACCATTTGTTTATTTCCATATATGCGACCTGAATAATATTTTGATGTGAGTAATCATCAGTTGCCATGTGGAATATCTGTAGAAAATATTATCAGTGCATGTAAAATCAAGGCACTTATTTATAGTTCATTCTATTTTGCTTACAGTTTTTCCCATGACGAGGAGAATCGGTCACCCCTACCAAAACAGGACGCCTCCAAAGAGAAAGAAACCGAGAACTTCATTCACTAGATTGCAAATAGCGGAATTAGAAAAACGGTTTCACAAGCAGAAGTATCTGGCGTCCGCAGAAAGGGCCGCTTTGGCGAAAAACCTGAAGATGACCGATGCTCAAGTTAAAACGTGGTTTCAAAACCGAAGAACGAAATGGAGGTAAATTAGTTTTATTTCAATGGTTAATATGAACTTAAAAATATTATACTATTGTATGTTACGATATACGACTACGTTCACACACAAGTCATAAGAAAATGTCTTTGCGGGTATTTAAAAGAACATTTTTTTCGGTTAATACATATTTCTATCAACTGGGAATAGGATTACTATAATAAAGTACATTAACGTCAAATATTTAGTATAAATATATCAGTTGTGGAATTTCTTTCTGTTAATATTAGAAATAATAAGTTTAAATGATCGTCAAAGAATTAACATTAACAAATACTAATACAATTACTATTAAATCAAAACTGGTAAGAGTGGAGAAGAAATAAAATTCTCATTAATATCAAAGAGAAAACATTGATAATTTGCAGCATAATTTATTTAAAAAATATTTTTTGGAGTATACTTGAAAATATTTTTTTTAAATATAGGTATTAGGAGGATGGAAATTATTTTTAAAAGGCTGATTAACTAAAGCGACCAGATATCGAGGAACATTATTCTAATTGTTGGATGAAGTACCAGCTGAACTTTTTGGGAGATGCAGCTGAACAGAGTATACAGTTAAAAACTCCTTTATAATTATCTAAGCTTTCGCCAACATCATTGATTTCATCAGAGAATATCTATTAACAATCACGCAACAATAAAATATACAACTAATTAAAATAAAGTCTTACTAATTAGAGTTGAATTAGAGTGGAATTAGAGTGGCAACAGCAGGCGGTTGAAATTAAAATGTAGTCGAGAAATAAATATCACAGCAACAACAAAAAAGTGTGAGGCGCTTTCTGTTTTGCCTTAACCTCTTCTTTTAGTAGTCAAACGATAAAGTCAGGTAAAACGTGTATATTTCCATTTAGCGCGGTGACGAACTGTTCATAAGCCTAAAGCGACATGTTTCCCTAGAACGAGGTCGAATAAAAGTGAGTAGCGAAGGAGTGCGCCATCTCGTCGTTCGCTGGCTTAACTTCCAGCAGTGTTCTCGCAGTGGTTCCCGTTAGGGAAGGTTAAGGAAGGTTCGTTTCGATCTGAATTTCGGCGAATTTTCTCGTTTCTCAGAAAGTCTTTCTCGAATTCTCGATAATTCTGGTCCAGTCCTACCGACTCGATCCACCCCTTCGCCATTTTATGAACACACAAGTTGTAGCTTCTTCAGATCCTTCAGCGTAGAATTTTTTTTTTACCGATTTGCACGCGCTAAACGGAACACACCACTGTAGTTGTTAGAAAGAGAGGGAAGTATCAAACTTTATATAAGGTAATTAATTTTATTAAGTAATAACATTCCAACCACCTGCATTCTTTTGTATCTATCTATTTAATCATTATAAGCTGGAACTGGTAGTTCACAGTATCGTTAGTACACGGAATCGTGCATCACTATGAGCTGATCCGAATCTATTGTTACGACATGCATCGTGCCATGTAAATCCTTAAAGTTTAAGTTTCGAACCATTAAAAGGAATGGAATTGCTCATTGCCAACTTAGTGGTTTCTAAAGAATACTTACCAGGTACACATGAATATGCAATATATGCATAATAATAAAATAATACAGCCATATTTACAAACATTACTGTAGTATATTTGAGCATGTTGACTACTCTTGGAATGGGGATTATCTCTAAAGCTAATCTATTAGTTTTATGTGATGGTAGTACGTCCAATCATAACCTACACAGATAAAAATACGGAGTTGAATCTAACACCGTTTTAACTCTTTTCCGGTGTTCCCTCGCGACCATCCGTTCAAGGAGTTGCTGCTAAACGGATAGAATACAGAGATAATTTTGCTTTCCTTAGGAGAAAACACATCTTTAACCGAGGCAACCTAATCCGTTAAGGATCAATTTATCTCTTTTATGCAGTTTTACTATTTTGTAATAAATGTAAAAGTTTGCGAAATGGAGAAATTTTAACTCTTACTGCTGTAATTAAAATGAATAATGGATGTTGTTTCCCCCATATGTATGTAATACTACTATCGTATCAGATAAAATTATCTCCGTTGCTAATGCAAGTAAGTCCACGTGGAAATAATTAATTAAAATGTTTAAGGAAACAGTTACGATTTGGAGAACAAATGTTCCGAATCGGAGGTATCCTTTCCCTTTTTGGCGTTGAGGTATTAGAAATAGAAACATCTGTTAAGTAAACAAATTATCACCTCCGTGAAGGAGAAAATATAATGCAATGTTAGGGATATTTGTTCACATTTAGGACTTAAATACGATAGTGTAGATGCGGAGACAAAAGGGAGATTATTTCTTGTTCTTTCTATGTTAGAAAGCGGAGTAAATTCAATCTCTCCCTTTTGGTTGAGATTTTGTATAAAACCGTGGAAATACTTTCTGTTTTCAGCTATGGCAACTCCTTTTTGGAACAAAATATTTCCAAAACGGAGACTCCCTATTTCACTTCGACAAATTTTTACCTGTGTATGGAGCAATAGCTTGATGGCAAAACAACAACAACAAGCCAGAGTCACAGTAAAACTCAGATCTATGTAAAGGATTGCAATCACGGGAGCAATGTCTTCTGCCACATCTTTGGCACTAGCAGCTGTTCTGGATCTAGCACTCTTGCACATTGTTGTAGAGAGGAAGTCTAGACTAACTGCATTTCGCCTATAGCGAAAAATAGCGAATCAATTGTTACATACTCATATCTGTGTGACCAACAAGCTTCTAGAATTGGTTCCTTTGTAATTCCTTTCCAAATAGAGAAGAATGGAGATGCAACGAAAAAATATTGACGTATGCAGACATGTGCAGGTTTACGGACGGTTCGAAAACCAAGCAGTGCGTGGACGCGGGCATATTTTATCGAAGTCCAAGAGTCAGAAGATATTACAATATTGGACAATACACAACGATCTTTCAGGCTGAAATCTATGCCACTAAGATGTGCGCTAGAGAGATTTTGGGGGATGGGAATGGTTAATAATCTATTCCTAATCTGGGTCCCCACCTATTCTCGGGAATGGGGAAGTAGACATCCTTGTAAGAAAGGATTCTGCGGAGTAATTTTAGGGATCACTGACACCTATGGTAGCTAGACAGCAGATGAAATTCCCAGCAAATCAAAAATTGCTGCATTACTAGAACAACTGTCCTGGCTTGGTGAATGCGAAAGAGTGTATCTCACCTAGTCGTGCCAGAGCAAAAGAACTGCTTGAACTTGACCGTAAAAATGTCAAGGTAATTGTCTGTCTTTACAGGTCATTGTAAACTCAGAAAGCACTTACACAAAATAATTAATTAAAATGTTTGGATGAGGCAGAATGCCATCTGTGTTTAGAGAATGAGGAGATCATATTTTCTGCCGCTACTAGAGTCAGGTATGTCAACTTTAGGAATGTTGATCCTTCCCTAGACGAGCTGAAAACAATCTCAATCAGCAAGATAGTGAGTTACCTTAAGGGCCCGAATTTTTTGGATTAACTTTAAGATAACATCCGTTCTACAAAGGACCCTAGTGGTCGCAGTGGACGGAACGATTAATTTAACCATGCGGACGCTATCTTTTAACTAATTAACTAACCCATGGAATATGAAACTTTAGTATATTACGGTTTCACGACTTCAACAAAATATTTTAAATTGATAGTGTTGTCAAGTTGAATTATATTTGTGTTATAAATGCAATTAAGCGCGTAAGACTTATTACATAACCAGTATTATATTATCCCTATAATTTAATTTGCATTAGATAGTTTTCTTATGTAGCTGTTATACATTATATTATTTATGGATAGTTTCTGACTAGACTGTAATGAATTCTACTTGACTTTTCATGTAACGACATATATGTTGCTTGCTTTTAAAATTAAGGAAATACTTATAATTGCCGCTGTGCTATATTCGTATGCCTGAACGGAATTGAACATTTTAAACAATCCTTCAACGCGATAATGTCTTTTTAACGTTTTAAAAGCCGTTTCAAAATCACTGCCGCATTGTCCCGAGCATTTAATCGCGAAACACTTAATATTTAACGCGAAATAGATACGGAAAGCATTTAAGAATGTTGATGGAATTAATAACGGCTTATCAATCTCCACTTTCAACCGCTTTTAAGCAATCAGGCTGGACGTCTACCGTGTACATTACGTACATAACTACCGATATGCTTGCTGTCGACTGCTATAAATCCTATAACTACTAACGGATTTTATGCATTCGTTACATACGTGCTGTTAATTATGAGTTGGTGGAAAACGTTCAACTCATATGCTTATGGCCACTGTTTACGCGCTGTACGGTTAATAAAATTAAGTATTCCACTAATGGTGTCATAAACGACGTCTTAATGTTACTGTAAGTACTAATGTTGCACCGTGTGTTCTACACAGTGTGTAAATATTATTTGAGTGTTTGGTATATATTGATATTTTTTGAATTGGCATAATGTTACGTATAGGTGTGCATAATAAATGTCATGTAGGTACGCATAACTTGAGCTAATCTTTTAGTCTATGGCTATTTGTCACTCTTCATAAAGTTATGCTGAGACTGAAGAGTATTGTCCAAGAAGTTTAGGTGTTACCTACTTCATTAATATCTATAGAATTTTCACTGGCAAGACATGCCCTTATAACTTATAAACAGTGGCAGATAGAAATGTATTAATTTTTGTGGAAACATGATTTGTCTATACTGTGAATTTATCAGCATTTGTACAGACTGTTTCATAACATTTTTAAACACTTTTAAAAAAATAAGGTATAGCACACCTTTAACTCGTTCATTTCCGAAATATCTTTGATATTCTAAAAATTATGTCACTTCCTACATTGTTTGAGAAAAGCGGTTGTAATTTACCTAATTACAATTTACAATACGTTAACCAAATTTTAAAATATGTTAGTCTAGATCTACTTACACTTTTTCTTTAGAATTTTTCTTTAATATAGTAGGTGTTTGCCATTAAACTTCAATGGGGCATATCTCAATTTTTGTAAATAGAACAGTCTGTATATGTTTACATCATTGAATTCCTATTATGCCCTACTTTTTGAGTTATTGCGGTGCTCATTCATTTCTTATTATTTCGGTCGCATTTATAATAAATTACTAGGTAACGATTACATAATTTTTTGAGGTTTATTTGTGTAAAGGTGAAAGTAATTTAGTTACTTGTTTACCGAAAGAATAATTAATTAATATAGTGTGTGTACTGGGAGGATATGAGTTTTCTGTTTTTTTGGCTTTATGAATATGCGATCAAATGTATCCGAACGCGGAAAGGAACCTGATATTTCGTACGATGTATTTTAAACACAAATAAATTTCATTGGTGCCATTATGAATTGGTTCAAGAACTACATCCACATGATTTTGCTGTAAGGGTGATGTTTTATTAGTGGGCAATAGAAAAACAAACGAAGATAATTATGCCTCCTCAATCAAATTTTAGCAGCAAAGCTACTCTGAATAAGAATGATCACGTTGACCGTCATAATTTTCATTATTATGAGGCAGTTAATTCGGAAGTTATTAGGAGCGTAAGATCATCAATGGTCAATCTATAAGGAAGTATTTTTGGTGACACTCTTTTAGATAGAAGCACACTTTTATGGTTATATCCTGGGAGAACATTGTTTACTCTTTCTGGACAATTAATTCAGAGAGTTCTTGGACGGTTCGTCTCTTGAATTAAGAGGGAAAATGTGGTTTCAGTATAATGAAGCACCGGCTAACTCTGTGCTTGATGGTGTAAATATTATTTAATTTTTAGATCTGACTAAAGTTAATTTCTGTTTCTGTGGAGATATTAGATTTGTTCGTTTTGGCATTCCGTGTCGTAACGCGAAAATCTAGCCGCGTGACGCCGTGTAAAGTTTTTCAACGCATGTTATGACCGTAAAACGCTGGATTGACTCCAACTTTAGATTTTATGATTGCTGTTTGTTTTGCCATCAAATCGATTAGAAATGCTTACGGCTGCGTTTCGCTGTGTGACGCTAATGCCAAAACGAACAAACTTATTATGTCAAGTTTATTTATCGTCAGCCTCTAACAACCGTAAAGGATATGAAAATTACGATCGCAAACGTATTCGCCATCAGTATATGTGAAGAAATGTTGTAGAATATAAACACATTTGGAAATAGACTACAAATGTGCGTTAGACAAAATGGCGGTTATTATGATTGACGTTCTAACTACCTTTTTTTAGATTTTATTATTTATTAGTTCTTTCGGATATTTTCTAAAACAGAGAAAGAACTCAATAAAATTATTTCTCTGAATGTCCATAATTAGGTAATTCGAATTAGGTATTAAGAATAGAATTTATTTATTATGAGATTAAGTGATTCCAGCTACTAGTTTCAACAATAGGTATGTCTTCATCAGGCTGTTTGTATGATCTCATAATAGTCAATGGTTAAAACATTAAAAAAGCATCAGAAGTATTTAAAATAAATTTGCTTTTGCTGATCGGACTATGTGAAGTAAGCATTCTCAACCCCAAGCCGCTATCGACTGTCGAGCGATTACTAACAAATTATTGATTACTTCTAATCTGATGCCTTTTTAATGTTTTAACCATTGACTATTATGAGATCATGCACACCTTGATGAAGATATATCTATTGTCAAAACTAGTAGCTGGAATCATTTAATCTATCTCCTAAACAAATAGGAAGTACTATCATTTTATTCTTAATACCTAATTCAAGAAATTTACAATAAATCGAAAAGGCACGACAAAATGTATTTCAAATTAACTTAAAGTAATATCCTTTTCACATTAACCAAGACAAAAATTTAACAAATATGCTAATTATAGTTTTGTGTGTGTTGGGCCGAAACGCTAGCCAGACCATGAATGGTCTTCTCAATATTAAGCATTTCTTTACGCTGACCTTTTAGTTTATTTATTATTTATTTACCAATCGGTCAGCTATCAGTTGTTATAATATTTGCGCCCGTGGAACGACTTTAGGTATTTTCCAGCATTCGCCTAGGAGTAAAGGAAAACCATGGCAAAAACCTTACTCTGGGAGGATCTGAGAAGAAGTCCCAGATTTTGTTATTGATAGCCTGCAAATTATTGTTAACCTTCTGAGTGCTGAAAAAGCAGCCTCCACGTTCCCTTAATTCCGACAGCCGTGCCGTTTTCACGTAGCTGCTCCATTTTTCACACATCATGAATTTAAAGTTGAAACAGGAAAGAAGTAATTACCTAAAAGCAAACAAAACAACAGCAGTATCTATTCTAAT
The DNA here is from genome assembly GCA_004143645.1 of Protaetia brevitarsis. Lineage (NCBI taxonomy): Eukaryota > Metazoa > Arthropoda > Insecta > Coleoptera > Scarabaeidae > Protaetia > Protaetia brevitarsis. Next base: position 62,215 of record RXPK01000350.1, read on the forward strand.
ACTTAACAATAACTTAATCCTAATTATTCTAACCCGTAGTAATTAAATATCTGTAGTTTAAATATTTATTTATATACCTTAATCATCTTAAAACTATTTTAAAAACTATTCCCACCACTAAAGAGTATAAAATATTCATTCATAAATACGTACAACCCTATTAACTAGCTATAGGTTTGATAATTAAAAAATTAATATAGATAATACATTTCGAGTTTCATTAAAACATATTAATAAATAAGAAAGTTGTTTCATAATTTGATTACAAATTACAACTAGCTTTCTGAAACACTCTGGCACAGTTTTTCAAAATCAAACATATCTTGAAAATTAGCGAGTATAACGCTAAGCTATGTTTTAAATACTATCTTATTTCTTTAACATTTACTGGCGGTTTTAAAGATGCTATAACATTGGGGACATTGCATTTAAGAAAACAAGATTGAAGACCGTACTGAGGTTACGAAACACTCTGTACAAATGCCGATCACTTAACGTCTTAGACTAACAGTATCCCTACAACAATTTATACAAGCTTTTTCCTATTGGTCACTGTTCATGAGATATAGAGGAATTTCCTGCCAGTAAAACACTCTGTATACCCTAGGGATAGCAAGAAACCAAAATCGTAGGAATCATAATTTATCACACAGGACTTCATAAAAAAAATGTTTGTTTACTTTCTGAACCTAGCCTCGTCGTGATGGGTTTTAGATTTTAACTAACGGGCGCGGTAGTTAAAAAGCCATTCTTGCAATTTAGAACGCAAATCGAATTCCGGATTTAAATTATGTTGTGGATATTTACATATTTGCAACTAGAACTTCCTTAGCAACGTTTTCACTTGAAATATTTTAAAATACACCTGCATCGTTCTTAACTTTAACAAATACAAAGAATTAATTAATTAGGTCTTTCTTTGTATTTCTCTATGCTGACGTTGACAAAGTGGCATTTAAAGAACCCAAGTATGTGTGTTTAATGGTTGCCGATAAACGAAAGAATGCTTTTATATAAATCCAAGTATAACAGGTTTGAGGTGCAACGAATTTATTTTATTTGTTCAGAATATTGCGTCAATTTTAATGGGACGAAAGATTTCATAAGTATAAACTATGTAGCTGTTCATATAAAATATAATTGTTAAAGTTATGTAAAATAATGACAATAATGATTTATTTTTCTTTGTTAAACTTATGTATCAACTGTATTAATCTAACAACAATTTAACTCAGTTCATGGACGATTGCCGTTGCGATAGGTAAATTTACAAACTTCGATCGTTACAATGTAATTTCAATTAGAGTAAACATTCAATCCCGACATAGAGAAATCACATTTTGAAACCGTATCTAAGACGTAAATCAAGAATTACATTGTCAAACTGCACTCACGCGATTTCATTTTCTACGTAAATTACACCCTACAGTTTCAAATTTACTACGAAAGTAAATCTTAATTGCTTTGCAAGATTTTTTTCCTGCGACATAAATGACAAACACCGGCCTTTTTTCCTAACATTTATGATAATTAACATCACAAATACTAGAAAATGCCTAAAATATGTTTTGCTATATTTATTTTGTAACTAACAAGGCATTAAGTACTTCCTTTTGTAATCTATTTCCTCATTGTTGTTTAATAACAATTGTCATTAGTTTCTACGTTACTAATAATGGATAGAATTATGAAATTTTGTGTTCGGTTTGTTGACTCGCGCTTGCATAATTGTAATTTTCTTCTTATTATTCTTATTGTCACAATAAATATATATTTATAGAGCTTTTGTGTATACTGAAGTAAGAAAAATAGCGATTAAATAATTGTGACCTAATTGACAAAAAATGCCAACAAGATAGTTTAATATCCTAAAAGGTAAAATATTTATAGAAAGAAAACAGTCATTATTTACAATGTAATAGACAAGATTTATAAAAGGAAATTAGGAAAATATTACAAAATGAAAAAATTTAATATTATTTCCTTAGTATTTCTTAATAATTATCTCTTTTCATATACCTATAATTATTAAATTTAAATTATGATTGTTGGCGTTCCATATTAGTTTGGTATACTCAGAAAAATACATCCATTGATTTAAAATCACGTTTTTTGTGATTTTATTTTGGTTGAACCAAATACATGTTCACTAATTTCAACAAAAAATCGGTTGTAAAATCAACATAAAATTTATATTAATTTTATCTTTTTCTGTTGGAATATGGTTGGGAATCATTCAAAAGACAAAACTGGTTACGTTTCGGTTTATTGTAAACCTTTTTCAAACCATTTATCTAAATTAATTTTACGAATTACGATCCACGTTAAAATTTGTGTTCACACTCTGTATAAACCAACATGGGTTTATGTCATAATTTTTAGGAAAACATTTTAAAATAGTAAAAGGGACAAACACAATGTATAATATTACATGTTAACGACAAATGTTGAAAATGATTGAATTATTCCCAACCATATTCCAACAGAAGAAGATAAAATTAGTACCTTATTATTGGCTAAAAAAAATACCAGAAGATCATAAAATTTATATTAAAATCTTAATGTTGATACATCATAAAAATTATCAAAGAAATATAAAAATATATTAATATATTTGGTCTAAAAATCATATTTTGTGTTGGATGCAGTTGAGTTAAGACAACATAACACTGCGTAGGCTTTCACGGCCGGTGTAACTATAACTAACAGCTTCTTGCGGGTTTCGCCGTGTGTCAAAACTTTCGCTCAACGTTTCGCTGTTCATACTGACAGCTTCTTCAGGATAACTGAACTGATTCTCCATGGTCCGAGATTCTTCTTACATACGCCCCGGGGCGTTTCTCCATGGTCCGAGAAGAATGTCGGACCATGGAGAATCAGTTCAGTTATCCTGAAGAAGCTGTCAGTATGAACAGCGAAACGTCGAGCGAAAGTTTTGACACACGGCGAAACCCGCAAGAAGCTGTTAGTTAAGACAACATATTTTATTTTTCCGTCTAAGATTAAAATTATATATAATATTAAAGTGTATTGGGTATTGCTTTTAGCGGTCTTTGAAGTGGTAAAACAATTTTCTTTATGCAATTATCAGTGATATATAGATGACTCACTTTTACTAACGCATTTTCAAACTGCATACGACAATGCATCAGATCATTATGATAAAAGATACAAAACATAACTCAGAATTTTGCGAGCGCAATCTGTTTCTTTTTAGGCTAAGCGTTGCTACTGGGGAATGGTACTGAGATTAACGTACTGTCTATCAATGTTCGAGACGCTACCGAAAGATGGCGGGCAACGAAACTCATATGATTTGTATGAAGAGGGGGCAATTACGCATTTACCTGGCAGGGGAACTATTCTATGACGACCGCCTTCAACACCTTCTAGTGAGGTAAAACTTCAAACAAACATTTCAAAGCTACGTTCGATTTAGACACAAAAAATGACGATCATCAACTTCCCTTGAAGAGTAACTTATTTTTAAGTTACTTCCAAACACCCACCCCCAGCGCCTTGATCGTGCCGCTTCAATCAGAGATGAAAGGGTACAGAACCTCAGGTTCACACCCTAGTTGAGATGTAGGTTCCAAGTCCAAGGAACTATTCTGTGAACATTAAGGTGGTGGCATTAGCATGAGATTCCCCATCTGACGCATGATTGGGTTCCTGCCAATTGGTTCTCCCAATATAGAGGAATGAGAGGCAACTCTGGTTTGTAATTTTTGGTAGTTTATTTGATGCGATAAAAAATAGTGTTGAGGTTGATAACTTTTTCAGTGAGATTGATTATTAATTTTTTTATTTATAAAAAAATCTTTAGATAAAAACATATTAATATATTATAATAATATATTAATGAATGAAGTAATTGTCTAATTTTACAATAAACTTTTGCTTGATTTAAGTAAAATACGACTAATATCAACTAATAATTGCAGTGCATCAAATACAATATTTATATTGCCAATACACCTATGATGTTACATCAAATCAATTTAACTGTTGGATCAACATATTTCTTGCATTGAGTGGACAGTTAATTGTATTTGTATTAACACAAATCGGTGGTTACTTCAACTAATTTCAACTAACAAAAACAACATCAATTTTTATTTCTATAATATAATCTTTATTCTCGCATTTTGTTGTTAATTTATTCCCATGTTAATTAAATTTTAACGCGTTTGTGCTATTGTATTGTTATTATATATACATCGTTTTATATTTAACATAAAGCTAACAATCTTCACCTGAGGATGGTCCTACTGGATCGAAACATGTAGTGAAATTAATTTAAATAAAACAAGATTGGAAATCGAAGTTGAATTACTCTAATTTAAACATTTTACACCAATCTTTTTGTGAGTGCGTATTTAATAAAAAAAAATAAAATAAAAAGAGCTCTTTGCCGTATTTAGAACGAAAATTGTTGTTGAATTTACCATATCAAGTGTACATGAGTGTTCATGAGTTTAATTGATAAATACGGGAAAAGCACAATGCTCAGGTTATATGTTAATCACGAAAATAATACGTGGAAAGCAATATTTATATGCATTTTATTTTTAAGAACAAAAGAGTTTAAGCTGCGGTATCTTAAGATAGCGGTGCCGTCACACAGCGATCATAAAATAGCGGTGCTGATGTGTTTTAGTTATTACCAAATTAAGAATTACTTTTTGTTAATGCTCTTAGAATAATTTGTTTTTGATTTATTTTCTTATGTATACTTTTAGTTTTTCAATTCTTTGTAAATTATTTTTTCTTTCCTTCTTTTGAATTATCCGATTAGTATTATGGATCAATAAACATTACTGACTTGCTTACTTAACTCAAACTGGTATCCTAGCGATTGTACAGTTACTTTTTATTACTTTTATTAACTTCACACCGAAGACTAAATATACCAATAGTAGCTATCTATTAAGAGTCAACTCACAATCAATTAAACAAGAATCATCGACTAAGTTTCTGGGGCTTCATATTGATTGTGATCTGGGCTTGGGATACACACATACAGGCTTTGTGTTCTTCGTTGTCTTCAGTTTATTATGCGTTGTATCGCTTGTCGTTTTTGGTAGATAGAGACGTCTTATTATCATATTATCATGCTTGCTTCCAATCTAGAGTGATATATGCAATTTCTTTCTGGGGAGCTGATTCGAAGCAGCAGTTAATTTTCCGGATTCAAAAACGTGCTCTACGTAATGTCGCGGGTGTTTCCTCTAGTCTTGTGCCCTTGTTCAGGGAATTCAAAATACTTACAGTGCCATGTCTATATATTTTACAGATATTATGTACTGTTAAAGAAAATATTGATAAACTTCCACGCAATAACTTTAATCATTCATACCCCACCAGACATGGCACTGACCTGCGAATACCTAGCCATAGAATGGTATTATATGAAAATAACCCCACTTGCGCCGGTATTCACTTATATAATAGGCTTCCCAATGATATTAAGGACATAAGTAATATTAGAACTTACAAATACAAACTAAAAGAGTACCTCATTCTCAATAGCTTTTATAGTATTGATGAATACATGACTTTGTGATATATATGTTATCTCTTTATGCCATAAAATTATAAATTAAGTTCTATTTTATTTTAATCTATTTTTATTATATACAGTTTTTAACTATTAAGTATTTTACATTATAGTTTTACTTGTATTTTATATTTTTGTATTGTACACGACTCTGTCTTATATCATGATCATGATCAAAGGGGACGAAATATATTATTATTATTATTATTATTATTATTATTATTATTATTATTATTATTATTATTATTATTATTATTATTATTACTACTATCACCTAACGTATAAGTTAGATCTGATATTATTTTTATTAGCAAAATTACATTTAGCGTGCGATAAGTACCAGAAAAAAATGTCAGGTCTTTTCATTTTTGTTACATCTGAAATTTACATAAAAAAGAAAAATTTTCTCTGTTTGAATGTTAAATATCCTAAGAAAAACAGCTTTATTGCAGTACATTCACAACGTTATTACGTTTACGATTTACCGTGGCAAATTGCTGTAGTTTTCTATAGTGTGCTAACATAGAAATGAATAAAGGTCGAAGTTATACGATTCCAAAGTGCACCAAAGGACTTTCATTAATATAACCATAGGTGTTGTCCAATATATTTATAGCCAATAACGTCGCCTCGTAAGTGTTTTTAATGCCAATGGTAATTACCAATAATGTCGACCAATAAAGCATAATTTATTCCTCGCGAACTTCACGTTCTGGTAGAATGCCATATAAGGCTTGGGTTTCCTCCGAGTGGATATATTAAAATCCACGGTGGAGAGCTTCGAAAGCCAGCTATGCTCGCCCCTTTACGATCCCATCGGCCGCTGATCTAACGTTTATATTAAAATGTTTGAAATTCCGTTCCAATCCGAAGTGGGGACGGGGACGAAAGACCGGTCCATCAATCGTAATCACACACGCAGATTACAGGGGGACGTTCGCCGCACGTATTTAAGGGGGAAATAAACAAACGACGGTATTACAGCGCTATGTGTGGCGACTGTCAATTGTTAACGACGGCGCCACTACCTTGTTAACACGATATGTCCATTACCAGACAGGTAATTAAAAGGCCGAGCAGTTTGTTTAAGATCAACAGACATAGCTACGGTTTTAATCGAAAACACACAGACGCACACGTACACTCGCAGAGTGAGACAAAAAGGCGTACACGACGACACAATGAAAAAAAGATGTTCTATTTAAAAGCTCTCTTATCGAAAGCAGCGCGAGTCTGTTTTCTAGGAATAAAAGGTAGTACGTAATAGGACGTGAACTACGTTTTGAAAGGAGTAGTTAGTCAGGGCGATACAACGACTTCTAAACCGTTCATTTAGTTTCTACGTTGTGAGTTTGAATATCTTAATGCAACTGTTTTATTGCACCTGTAACCAATTACATCTCTAAATTGAAAATTACAGCTAATAGATTAAACTAGTGAATGTATTGCATACATAGATTTTATAAATTGCATTATTTTCAAGTTTTCAAAGCAAATATTGCTTAAAAAATTAATCTGTATTGGATATCTGACAAATTATGTATTCCCTGGACGCTTTCCTTATTCTTTGTGGGAAAGTTAAACTGATGTGCTAGGAAACTTTGTTTAATTTTTGACGTAAATCGATCATTATACAGGTAGCCCTCAGCTCACACTTGAACAGCTTGATATTACAACTTTTGAGCTGTTCAGGTAAACCATTATATTTACTATATATACAAAACGAGAAAGACCTCTTATACAAAGACCAGGTGGCGATATCAGTCCACGGAAACGCGTCGTAATATTATGAACATCTGTTTTAAATCTTATTATTTTCGAGTACAAATATGGAGGTGTTTTTGAGGTTAAAACTTTATGGTAAAGTGACATAGTTTGTAATTCTCTTCTATTGGACATATGTAACCAGTCAGTGTCGATGAGCTTGTTCGTAATATGCTGAAATGCTCTGATGCATGATTACTTAAACATGAATTTTTTACCATTTGTATTCGCTTTGATGAAATGTAATCTAAGCAGGAATGATAAATTTCGCAAGCGTAAGTAAAATTAGAGAGTACAAATGCATCGCACAAGATTTTCTTAATAGTTTTATTTAGAACAGCTCTGAAAGGATACAATTTCTTAAGGTTCCAATAACCTAGTCTTATACATTTACTAACTTCGTCTCTAAAGCGAAATGTATTGTCGAGCAGCAGACCTAAACTTTTTGCTCTATTCAAAATTGGAATATCAACGTTATCAATATTTATATCGATTTTGGTCGCCCAGGGTTCTGCTTAATTCACATTATCAAAAATCATAACCTGCGACTTAATCGGGTTTAGAATAGTGAGTGCATAGTCGAATTATGAGAGATAACCGTTAGATCGTCGTTAACTTTAGCCACAGCATCTCTCCAGTTTTCATATTTAAACGAATAATAGAGCTGCAAATCATCAGCATACTGATGGGCTTTGGCATGTTTTACGTTATTTAAAATAGAAGTTGTATATAATGAAAATAAAATCGGACTTACTATAGAACCTTGTGGCACTCCTCTACATAACGTCAATTTTTTCGAAAGTGATTTTTTTCCTAACGCGTTGAGTTCTGTTGGTTACAAAGTCGGCAATTAACTTTACTAAAACCCGTCCAAATCCCATCCCAGCAAGAAGACCGAGCAAAGTTTTATGATCCACAGTATCGAAAGCTCTCGTAAAATCGAGAAGCACCATTATGGTCATCAGACCCTGATCGGTTGAGGCCAAAACATCATCAATGACGCACAGAAGAGCTGTTGTGACGAAAATCCGACTGAATTTCTGGAAGCAGTTGAACTCTGTCAACGTAACCCTTAATTTGAACTTCCATTACGCGCTCAAGAAATATCTCTTGGATACAATCAAGACTGGTTTGGGAATATATTAGAGAACTGAATAGCCTTACAGATCGCAATAAAGTCACTTTGCTGTGAGTACCAGGGCATTTAGCAATTGAAAGAAACTAAAAAGCCCATGACTTAGCAAGAAAGGAATCATCTGGTTCATATATAGGCCATATATGATCAATTTGGTAGTTGAATACACCAACAAACACGTTGACCTTCTATCAGAAAATTTTGGGCGTGACCGCGATTGCTCTCATACAAATGAAACTGAAATACAAGCACTAATACGATTATTATACTATGGAGGGATATACAAAATAAGTCATGTTAATGTGGAGGATTTCTTCAAAACGGACGGATTTAGAATTGAAATATTTAGGCTTGCAATGTCATTGAAACGTTCTAGATTTCTTTTAAGTTCTTTGAGGTTTCATGACAAAGATTCTAGAAACCGAGAGAAGAAAAACGGATAAATTAGCACTAGTGAGAGACTTCTTTGAATTATTTATCACTAACTGCAAAAATGGATTTTGGACCTTTGAAACTACGTAACCGTTGATGAGAAACTTGGTGCCTTTCGCGAAGATGTGGATTTAAACAGTACATCCCATCAAAACCGAATAAATATGGCCTAAAGATATTTGGGCTTGCGGACATGGAATTATATGTAGGATTACAACCAGAAGGCCCTTACCGCACAAATAGTATTGCATCTCTGTGAACCAATATATGGCTCAAATAGAAATGTTGCACTAGCCAATTGGTTTGCCGGTTTCAGTCTAGTGAAAATTCTGCTAGTCAAAAAGCTAACAGTTATAGGTACTATCAGGAAAAAAAAACAAAAGAGACTTGCCAATAGAGTTTATTCATCCTCAACATCCAGCCAAATCTAGATTTTTGGATTTGTAGAATTGTGCACACTTGTAAGTTATATTCCAAAGAATTAATTATGTTTCATTATGATTGTGCTAGAACTATAAATAGGTGGCCAATGGTAGTATTTTGTTCAATCTTGAATGTCCCTGGAATAAATTCTTTTATAATGTATAAATGGAATAATTCAAAGGTGAATACTTCTCGTCCCGAATTTCTTAAAGAATTTTATTTGACCAATTACTTATTAATTAGCTCAAAAAAAATTGATCAGAAGTAATTGATAAAACCTTGTTATGGTTGCTAAACAGTATAAATATAGGGAAAATCATGAATGTTTGTAGTTACGTCATAAGGTTGCTTATGGCGTATGCAACATCTGAAACAAATTCAGGTACACCAACCACGTTTGTAATGAACTGTACGAAAATAACAAGTGTCAAATTTAATGAGGTTATATACAGTTTTAATAGATTTTCTTTTATAACTAAAACGCTTGGTTTAGTTCTATTGAAAATGCTTTCGTAATAATGTATTAATTCATTTGTATTTATGGAAAGGAGGTGATCAGGTTTCTCAATGAAAATAATGTATCACTGCAATAATATAGTTCACAGATCAAAAACCTATTTGTAAACCAAAATGTAAAGAATATTCAAGCAACATAAAAGTATTTACTTTAATATACGTTACCAATGATTAAATAAACGAAAGATGACCGTTTTATTTTATGCAACAAACATAATTTTTATACAATAGTATATACAAATCCCAATATGTAGTAAATTAAATTAAAACATGTCAATATTGTAAGAAAAAAATAGTGCAATTAAAAATATATGTTTTTTCTTTCTTGAGATAACGGCTTTTTTTTGCACAGTTTAATGAAAGATTTACTAAATTAAATCATTTTTTACGTTTCGACAATTTTTTTATTGTCTTGTTCAGAAAATATCAATGCCTTTTTACATTAAACATTTAACAACACAACACAAACATTTTAAAATTTTACATTAAAATTTACATTTTTTAAAATTAATAACATTAAAATGTTATTTGTCAAAGTATTTTACTGTACATGTGTGTGTAGCATACTGAATTCAAATGTGCCGAAGGTTACTTAACCTAACCCTCGTAACCTTCGTAGTAAAAGAAGACAATAAAAAATTTGTAAAACGTAAAAAAATGATTTCATTTAGTAAATTTTTCATTAAATTGTGCAAAAAAGCTGCTATCTCAAGAAAGAAAAAACATAATTTGCGCTATTGGCTAAGAATAAATTTTCATCAAAATTGAAAGTATATTTAACGTGTGTTTTCGCTCTCATCTTCTGATTCACAGTTAACCGTGAGAACAAAGTCATGTACGTTTGCTTCATGTTCGTACCACTCTTTAATTATTTTCTCTGTGTGGTTTATGCATTTTTGCCATACGTCTGGTGTGCAGCTGTCCAAGCTTTCTTGGCGCATTTGCAATACTTGTCTATCGCCATAAGCATTTCGACCTATATGCTTATTATAATATCTTTTCGCATGTGCCCATATTAATTCGCTAGTATTCAAATCGCAGCGATATGGAGAAATTCTTAAAATTTCATGTCCGTATACTCGAAGTAATTCATCAGCAACATAAACCTTCTCTTTCTTATGTCTCTAGCTTATTTCCAGAAGTTCACTCTTATTCATCGTGTTTTCATAGAAAATGTTATTATTATTTAGCTACGCAATAATGTTTTCTTTGGTCCGACTTTGATTTGGCGACTTCTCGATTAGAATACTATGATACGGAGCATTTTCCATCACATTATTAATAGTTCTTCTAAATTAGGGATTATTTTTGTTTCAACGCACTTTATAAATAAATCACTATTAATATCTCCGTGGTAATCACCCGTATTTGATTTTGACGTAAATATCAACCTTGCATTTTGTATAATTTTACTTCTCTCTGACACATCACGTTTTTCGGGCATCAATCGTGGCTTGTACAGGGCTATTGAGGTATTCGATTAAGGAACAGAAGATGTTAGTTTCTTCCTTGCGCTTTAGATGGTCCAGAAATGCACAAAGCATACGCAACTCTACAATTTGTATACAAGTTTTAATTTAATATTAACCAATTATAATTTACCTCATGGACCACATCAACGGATATTAAGGGACTCGATTTCGATTTTCCTCTTTGAAATACACTAGCAAACGACAAACCAACTCTTGGCAACAAGAACAAGTCGTTTACCGAGTATTTTGAACTGTAACCTAAAAAAGAACGTTTTCAGTCTTTGTATGCTTTTTAACCCCTCTAAACTTACCACACACTAAACAATTTACTTCACAATAGCTCTACAAAGAACTTTTGGCAAAAGAAACGATAAGAGTAAACAAAAATAAAAACTAAAGAAGGGCTAATAAACAGTAAAAAGCGGATGTCAAATGTCAACGGAGCGGTAAAATGGGTTAAAATTACGTGGTTGCAAGCACTGTAGTAACCATTATGAAAGCTCGTATTTACGCATTACTCGACCGTATCTCACTTCCACCAGTTTGTTCATACTTAATAAAATATGGACGTATATCTTTTTAGCTACGACTTATGTTATATACTTCTATCTTGCTTGTGTATATGAATGCTTCCAAGTTTTGAAACTACGCTTGTCTTTAGTTTACCGACCAGTTAATGACGTAAGTACAAACATTCACGATTCCCCTATAAGTATTTTTACTTGTTAGGTAAGCAGTGTGTGAGACCGATACGACTAACGTTTAAATAACTAAGCAAGCGAATACTCAAGGGTTAAGTTATCATGGGCCTGACCACCGTGATGTATGTTCAGTACATCATATTACCCCAGCCATTACTAATATACCCATCGACAGATCGACCGCGTGCACACTGTATATACTATCTTGATACACGCGGTAACTGCACTTTATTAAATGAAAATGAATGCATTCCGTTTTTTCGGCACTCAAACAAACATTTACTAAGATGCATATAAATATATGTATTGTTTACTTAATTGAAGTAAAAATAAGACTACGTTTGTAAAAAAAATACTTGTCGGTGTGTTCTAACCTCTGATATATAGATGCTTTTACGATTTGCGAGGGTTATAACGATACTGTAATACTACTTAGTATCACAATACAAGAGAGACTAACTAAATGTATATACACCATATTATTATTATTATCACGGTTGTTGTTATAACACCAAATTACCTGATCGAGAATCTTCGTTGCGTGTGGTTCGAAGTAATAGCATGGGGTAAAGCGATGCTATCCGAGGGCGTTGAAACAATGGAGCTTTCATATTTAATTATATGCTAATTAAACTACACGCGGCGCTCTCCCTAATTAGAACCCTTATTAAGAAGAAGCGGAACCGCCGGGAACAATATTAATTAACAAAGGCCCATTAATAATTACGGGGTAACTTTATTATCAAAGCGCCCGTAATACCTACAAGCAAGCGTTCGGGAAGAGCCTACGCCTCGCGATGTGATAAAATAAAACAAAATGAAATTGCTAGCTTGCCGCTTCTGGTTGTTTTGAACAATTTATGTGCGTTTCAGCCATATTTTTTTTTCATCTCTGTGTTCAAAAAATTAGCCGCGAAAGGCGTGCTAAAGCAATACAAGGAAATTGGAATGAAAGCCGAGTTTCCACAAAATGTATGGGTATATTCCGTGATTATAACTTAATTTAATTGAATTATACAATTTTTATTTTGAATAACATAGTCGCCTGCCATGCATCCTCTGTAATAATAATAATAATATCAATTTATTGGCATTGCATAAATACATGCATATTATATACATATATTTCAAAAAGCCTAAATCAGCCTAAGCCTGGGGAAGCATACAACGGTCTTTCAGGCAGAGGTATTCGCCCTTGCAGCCTGTGCAGAAATGATTGCAAAAGGGGGCTACAGGAAGGAAGAAAATTAATATAATGACTGACAGCGAGGCTGTCATCAAGGCAGTCTCAAATCCCGTAACTAGGTCAAAACTAGTTAGAGACTGCAAACAATCTCTCAATGCACTGGCACCAGACTACACGGTGTCTCTGATTTGGGTGCCGGGACATAATCACATAAAGGGCAATGTAATAGCCGCCGAACTAGCCAAGGAAGGCTCTAAAAGACACTTCATGGGTCTAGAGTCCGTATGTGAAATTACTAAGGATTCCGCAAGAAGGGAGATCTGGACCTGGTTAGATAAATAAAGTAGAAAGAAATGGAGTTCGACTGAAGGTCAACTCCATACCAAAGCGCTGATAGGGGATGGGGATGCTATATTCTGTGATAACCTACTTAGGCGCAGCAAGAAAGAAGCTAAAACTATTACTGGGCTGGTAACTGGACACTGTCCCCTGTAAAAGCATCTATACAACACAAGCCGAGTAAGCGAACCATGGTGCAGAAGATGCGAACTACAGGAGGAAACGAGTTTACATGCAATCTGCACATGTGAGGAATTGAAGGTACTCAGGCAGAAATATTTCGGGAGAGACCTATTGGAGCCCTCAAAGGTTCTCTAGTTTCCACTGGGCAAGATACTGGGCTTTATAGAGAACACCAATCTGCTCGAGTGGAAATAAGAGACTTAATAGGGATGGTACAATGAGCACCTAGCTCAACTACCCTGACTTTAGGTGGGACAATGAATGAATGAAGCCTAAATCAGGTGCTCTTCCTTTAGCTTCAGCTCAATTTTTCATAGTTTAGGCCAAATGTATAACATAGATGAATTGATACACTTTTAATTTATCTTTTTTTTATCATATTCGTTGATATTCAAACTATACAACTTGAGGGTCACTTTGTGGTCTATATAAATTTCATTATAAATAAAGTGCAAAGTATCGTATAACTTTTTCGAAGTACTTATTCTAATGTTTCATATTCCTGTATATTTTTTTTCTGATTTTAGTAATAATAGGAACATTTTAAATATTCTATATCTCATAAAAACAAGAAGTGATATTGATTTACAGAAATAAACGGTCCAGTGTTAATGCAATATCTTACGCTTAATTTAACAAACCATTACAAACTATGTAGTATAGTTATATCGATAACGAGTTTTGCTAATGTAATTAAAAATATGTTTCAAAATATACTAATGTAAGGCGTTCCAATTACAATCATGATTTAGTTAATACAACAAAATATTTTTATTTCATTCCCTATCGATCCCTTTTTCCGAGATATGCTCAATGGCGAAAACTAAAATTAGTTATATTTTGTTGTTGTTGAGTTATAGCCAAAAATTGATTTTTTCGACTTTTCAGATTGCCTAATAACTCGCTTGACTATAATGATACGAAAAAACCGTTTTAACATTATTGAGGCACTTTTACGAGTAGAATCGATTAGAAATCAGATTTTAACTTTATGCATTCATTCTTCGCCTGCGGCATAAAGTTAAATTTTTTAAAATGTAAGTCGTAGTAGGCAGTGGCATAGTCGGAGCGGGTGTTTTTTTCTCTTTTCAAAAATATATGGTTTAGAGGGTCGATTTCTACCACTTATCTGATAAAATTTAAAAGTAAAAATTATTGACGTTTTTAATTTAAAAACCATCACGCAGTAGCCCATGACAATAAAAACAGTATAAATTTTCCTCATGTCAAAGTCAGAGGTATATGTTTCGAAATGAAATTTGAATATTTTGAGAAATATGATATATAGGAGTGCTACATTGAATCAAATAAAAATGACCCTGATTTATATTTTAATCGTTACCCGGACAGATGAGAACTGTATAGGAGAATATTACGTTAGACTTAAGGAAAACTTAATTAATCATAGATCCCTCCACAAACCACGACTAAAAGAGTAATATAAAGCATAAAGTATAAGCATCATCTTCTTCTCCTATAGGGGAAGAAGATGATGCTATCAACGTTCTAGGAACTGCTGTGGCAAATCCAAAATATCAAGCCGTCAAATAGTGCTTGAAGTTGGTGTATCTCGGGTTCGCTCACTGAGAATTCTGAAAAGAAATAAGTATAAAGCATATAAAATCAGAAATGTGCATCACCTATATCCAGGTGATTATAACCGTGGTTTAGAATTTTGCCGGTGATATTTACAGAAATAAAATGTTTCTTTAGGAAAATTATATGGACTAACGAAGTGCATTAGTAGTGCAGGCATTTTCAATAGGAATAATGCGTACTGGTGGTCTAATATTAACACTCACAAGTTATAAACTATCAGATTATACAAGGGAGATACGGGTTCAATGCATGGTGCGTTATTATGGGCAATAGTATCATCGCATATGATATTTACCGGGAAATATAAACGCTGAACGATATCTGCAGATTTTACAAGAAAATATTGAAGAAACATTGACGACCTGTCATTACGATAAAGGAGGACTTTTCAGCACGACGGCGCACCCGCAAACAGTGCTCGAATTATAATAAACTTTTTAAACAATAATTTTGGAAACAATTGGTTTGGAGCAAACGGACCTGAAAAATGGCCGCCAAGATCCCCCGATTTGACACAGCCTGATTTATTTCTGTGGGGGTATGTAAAGGATCGTTTATATAAGATACCGCACAATAATGTTCAGGAATTAGTTCAGAATTTTGAAGAATGCTTAAATGCTGTTTCTAACATTCACATTTATAATGCAGTTAGAAGCGTATGTAAAAGATGTCAGTTGTGTTTGGACAATAATGGAATGCAGTTTGAAAATTTGATGTCACAAATTTGAAGTTATTTTACATTTCAACTTCGAATAAAAAGGAATTGTCTAATAAACAGTGATCGTATGTTTATATATTTCACACTTGTGTTTGTCATGGGCTGCTAAATTAATAACGTAAATAATTTTTTTAAATTTTATTGGATAACTCGTTGAAATCGACCCCATATACAACATATTTTTGAAAAGCGAAAAAACGCTCTTTCGAATTATGCTACATTAGGGACTTTCTTAAAGATGTAGAATGACTGAAAAGTTAATCGTCGAATATCTCTACTCCTTGTGTGTCTTTATTATCTTACTCTATGGCTATTTTACGTTTAACTTTATTGTTTATATTTTTTTTTTCTGTCAGTTTCTATTATAACCATTTTATTACCGTAACAAGTAGACATAATAAAAGTATCTGTGATTCCTGCATTTCACAAATGTAACATCCCTTAGTGTGTACTAGAAATGTTACCTTTTTAGAGTTTCCTTTCAATGATGTGTTTATCTACGTTCTTTCTTACTGTGCCCATTAGATATGTAATTGTGTAATTATTATGTAAATATTTCGCTAACAGCATTTCTACAAGACACTCTACGAATAGGAAGTCATCGTTTTGCTTTACACAATTCATAAACGAAAGAAATTTCAGAGCATACATCATTCGGAAAATTAACATACTTTTAAGATTACTTTAAAGTGACACAAAAAGAGAGAAATACCATGATTTAACTTAATTGGCTTTTATTGGGATTGAATAACAAATGATGAATCACAGCTACCCGGACTTTCTAGTTCATCGAACTTAACAGAGATACCAACTATTTATCTGCTTTAGTATAGTTAACTAAAATTTCGAATACTTCTGCTTCAATTGCGGAAGATTTATGTTCAATATGATTGAAATCGCGGGTGCTTCATAAGCTGTGTAACATCAACTGGACTTAAGTAATCACGAAACAACAGAAAGGCTGACTAGTTTAAATTCATTTTTTTTTTCATTATTCGGCTATCTCAATATAATCTAAAATAGGAAACTTACAAAACTATACAAAAAAATAACAAATTTTCCAAAAATGCTAAATTTATTGTACTGGTTAATTAATAATGAATATTTATAGAAACCTTTAGAGAATGACCACCATCAAAGTTTCTAAAACCCGCACTCGGGAAAAAAGAATGATGATGGTAAAACAATGTTAAAGTAGCTGGAAAGTGTGCTAGTAGCATTAATGCAAATCACCGGAACACTTTATCGTTTATTCAAAGTGCCTATTTGTCGAACATAAAACGTCTTTTAACGTATACAAGCTACGTAAGCGAGTCTTCCAGTAACGTTTTCTTCTATTGTGTTGTGTGAAGGTAAAACTTTTAGATAACGTCGGCATAAATTCAGGGGAAAACGACATTGAAGCAAAGAATACACTATTTAAAGAGGGCGTTAAAACACTTTGAAAGTAAAAAAAAATCTATTTCCGCTTGCTAACATATGCAGCCTGTATAACAGGTTAGGTTTAATTTTCTTTTGCTTTTGTGTTGTATCATGTCAAGGTAACTGGTGGATAATTTGTAATGCAATTGTCCTAATAATGTATGGATGGTTACATTTCTTATGCTTCTGTATTTTAATTTTTTATTTTTATAATTTATGTGTACCTTTCAGTCCGTTTTACACTATTGTACCTTTCCCAGTCTGATATTTCTTCCTTTTTCACGTGTGCACCAATCTGATCATGTTTCTTTTTCTTGCTAGTGTGCCTGTCTCTGCACCGCCCCAACTTTCTTGTCTAATATTTTTGCCATCGTTATATTTCATTGCGTTTTGGGTTTAATTCTATTTCTTTTGTTCTTATACCATATGGGTCCGTGAACATTTATAAACACGGATTAAACCTATGCATAAAAATTCGCGGTAGTTTGCTAAATATATTATCTATAAATACTCCTGCACGCAGTCTGTCCAAACAAACTACAAGCGGATATTGGTCGCCGCTGCTATCAGTTATTTCTTCTCACCTAGACCCTTTTGTTTATTTCCTTTTTTTAAGTTTTTTATAATAATTTAAGTTAGTTTCTGGTTATTTCATTTTATCTTCTTAGTTCTTTATTATTAATTCATGCCGCTGCAATGTTGTATGTATGTATATATTGCAAGGGTGATATTACACTGCGACCTGAAAGATCTATTGTGTCCCCTGTTCTTGCTGTTTTACAGCTGGCCTTCCAATCCTATTTCTTTCAGAAAATGTAGGATATCAGAAGGCCCCAGGTTAGGTAAGTCTCTCTCTTCGTTTTCACGTGTTCCCAGGTGCAACACCCTTGAGTTACAGAGTGCTACGCAATTTGAGAGGGGATGGATGCCAACCTGTTCCCCAATCTGCTCCAGTCGTTTTGCTCCTTTCTTTGTTCCTTTTTTGTGAGGTACTCTCACTTTGAAAGTGGAAGGCTTTTTATGGAGGTCCTGGTCCAATTCCTGTTTATTAGCGGTGTCATCCCGCTATTAAACGTCCTTCCACCATGGTTGATCCCACGAGTAGCTAGGGAAGAAAGGTCCACCTTCGCAGAGCCCCGCATGCAGAGGTAAGGCTGAATACAATGGGGTGCGCCAGGTGCCCCAAGGTTGGACTAGTAGACTGGTCTTCTATCCAGTCACGCATCCCAACAGCCTAGTCCGCCACCTTAGAATGTAGGTTTTTGTCGAGGTTGTCTCCTCTTGGTCCGTGCAGTTAAGCCAAGACCCCGCCATCCCTTTCCTTAGCCACGACATGACAGCTCGGGTGAGGGGGGAGTGGTTCACGGCAACGGTCTTCATTCACCCTGCTCCGGTTTTAAGCAGAGAGGTCGACCTTATAGCCGCCACTAACCATCTCATCTTGAGCGAACCCTGACAAAATGGCCTTTCCTCTATCCACCACCCCGGGGATGCACCTGGTAGCTACTTCCAACCCCTAAGCGTTGCAATGTTACTTTACACATGTGAATAAAAGGAGAAAAATAATTAAATGACACCACTCGGGCAGCATTGCTCAAGAAGTAGTTGATTGTAGTTATTTTTCAAAATTGGCTAGTCTCAACTGTAACAACAGTCTTAAATATAAACATAAGTGTGAATCCACGTGTTGTGTTATCAATTGTCAAAACATAATGATAAGCAATTTCCCTGCTGACACAAAAAAAGGCCGTACAATTGTTTTTGCAAAAAAGCGTTTGATCAGCGTATAAGCACGAGAACCGTGTCTCCTCAATCATCCGATTTGACGCCCTTAATCATTTATGACTTCATGAACAAGCTTATACCCTTAATGACCTATGCCAAAAAAATATTTATGCTTTATTTATTACACGTACAAGAGGGTTATATTATGGAAAAATTGCTAGGTAAAAAGAGGCAAGCATTTGTTAAATTAAAATTAAATTAATTAATTGTGATTTAATGTATTCCGTAATTAGCTGAATAATTTAGTTGGAAGAATAAATGAATAAGTAAAAGTACTTCCTAATTTGTTTTAATCTAATGAAATTTGATTTACAATTTACGCCGCTACCAGTTTCGGTCTGTTTGACCTTCTTCAGGCAACTAAAAATATTATAGTCAATTTAAACAGGAAATTTTGAGAATGTATTGGTTGAAACTTCACTTTATTCTTAGCAAGACATTTTAAGATGGTTTAGAAACTTCAACTGTCTCTCCAGCGCGATTCATTTAATTAATTAAATCAAAGGTTATAGATAATTTTGAAAACTTCTTAATTTCCTTGCGAATTATTTTTATTTAGTTATCTCTAAGAATTTCTATTTTGTTTAACATTTAGAAGTATATTTTTAATGTATATCATAAGAATCCCTTTTAATTCCTTTTAATATATTATTTCAGAACAATGCAAATTTTGTATTGTTTTGTTTGTTAACAGATTACCAGTTTATTTAGATGAATTATATATTTGAAACCCCAAAGTAGTACTTATTTCTGTATATTATAAATATTTAAATATCTATAATATACTATAATAATATAATATAATCAAGTATAAATTGGATGAATATCAATTCGTCCAAATAAAGCTATTGGCCAACATTACAATGTGAAAATCTGGACGTTACAAGTGATTGGAGGTTAAAGGAAGAACATCTTACGATGATTTAGCCTTTTTAGCATATATAAGTTTGATATGTAATATGTAGCTATAATTTACATAGTGTCAATAAATTGATATTACTATGGGGTACAATTATTATTGGTAAATGTGTTCCAAGTAGTAATATCTGAAATGATGTTTAGGTACTCAGTGAGAGCGAATGCCGAACGTGGCCAAGCTTTAAATACAGCCATTTTCGATTACCTTTAAATTTCTTTTTTGTTTGTTTTTATTCTGGATGCTGTAGAACAACTTTTTAGTTTTATTGATCCCATTATTTATAACTATATTTTGCTTCCGGTTGCTCTCTCATAGTGACTCCCAAGTACTGAAAATGGGTCACCTGTTATATCTGGACTTCATGAATTTTTGAATATTCCTTCTTGTTCAACTACCATAAGTTTTGTCTTGGCGGTATTAATTTTCATTCCGTAATTTGTTTGTGTTTCATTCCATATTTGCAAATTGCTTTGTATATTTATATCTTTACTACTTTTAATGTGTGTATTAAAAAGAATTGGGCTCATTACACATGCTCGTCTTGATTCTTTGTTTTTTTTCTTAATATAAATTTGTTATGAATCTTATCAACTTTTGGTTTACCCCTCTTCTATCTAGGCTTTCCCATATTTTATATCCTTGAGCCTTATCATTTTTATAATTTATGTTATTTTTAAAGATGTTAAATATAAAGTAGTTTTTAAAGTAAAAGATTATTAAACATGCAAAAAAAATAATTTAAGCAACCATTTTGATATTTTTACGTCATTCGCATTGAAATATTGGGAGATATAGAGAAAGCTTTCACAGGTTTCAATTTTAATATTAAAAAAGGTACTCTTCATTCGAGTGGTTGCCGGATTTATTCGTGACAATGACAAAAAGTTTAAAAGCCACTTACGGCCGACCCATAAAGGACGTATGATTTTTTAATGTCTATCTAAGATATCTTTTTTGTAATGTCATAAAAAAGCTTTCAAAACGTGGAATTATTGAAAGCTTTCCAGCAACTCGAGTTGTTTGCCTCTGAAACGCATCCAGAGCTGTCAGCGTTTTAAAATTGAAGAGGACCTACTGCCAGGTCGGCGATATTCATTTTTCACGTTTCCTCGAATAGCTGGAACGAAAAATAGGTCCTGTTACGAAAAACGCTCAGAGCGAAACATAATCGATCACAAAATTATTCATACCCGCCCCAATTCGTCATACCTATATAACATCCAGTCGTTTCAAAATATCCTACTGGCTGCCCCAAATCCGTTCATTTAACCGATTTTTTTTTGATCGTTCAGCGTTTATTATAAACTTTAATTTACTAAATAAGCCCGATGCCCGGCTGGTATATCGGAGAGCGCCGAGCGAAATTACATTAAATAATTAATAAAATTAATTGCGAACTCTATCTAATTTGACAGAACGCTGTAAATATGGCAGCTAATTTATATTATGTGGCAATTGCGTTATCAGGGTTAGCTATGTAAATCATAATTAAAATATCGCCGCAACCGCATCGGAGCGCTACACGTTCGGGAGCCGAATGCGAACGAACGCTGGAACCGGTTGGAGGTGGGAAGGGGCGGCGTCGGCGGCGCCGTTAATGTTTTGTTAATAATTGAACGTCGCCGGCGATTATCGTGACATCTTTAGTCTCGTTAGCCGAAACGTATTGAGCGGCGAAATTTAATCGTGTTAAAACGACATTAACGGTGTAATGCAATGCAAATTTGAGCCTTTGTAGGTAATATTGGTTGTTGTGTTTGTTTTGTTTAGTCGCATTCACAAATAAATATTGAAAAATAGGAAAGCAATATTAATCCTTTCTTTAGCAAAAATAAGAGATTTTTAAAAGCCGCTAAAAGGGAGGTTAGAGGTTTCTTAAGAAAAGCATCTTGACGTCTTTTTACATCCATGTAACTAGTACTTTTCAAGATAAATTGACATTTAACTTGAAATTGTTTTACTGTATCGGAAATAACGCCAAAGTTGAACTTTCTGTAATAATTTCCTATAGAGAAATATAATTTTTAAGCATATTCCCCAACATTACATAAGCAGCGCAAGGATGTACCACCGTATATATAATTTTCCTTATGCTTTAATTTAGATTATACAGGCTGTCCTGCAGTCATGTAGCCAAACTTAAGGTAGATATACCTGACAGCATTCGGAACAAAATATCTTAATGAACCTTGACTTCTTTTTTTTATATACAAAGATACTATTGCTATAATGGAAAGATACTATATGTGATATCGATAATGTACATCCATTGAGTGTTTTATCGACAGACCGAAATGATAAAACATTATTTACAATCATTGATTAAGTAATAACCAGGTTTATTAGTGAAATAAATTAGTTTTCATTATTATAACAGATCATTGTACATTAGTCCATGGATAGTATTTGTTATGGTAACTATATTTCCATAGGTTCAATAAGAAAATGTTGTTAATAATATGAATATAATAATATAATCTTGCTGTGTACTGACTGGATTAATGAAAAATGCAAAACTGAATTTTGAAATGAAAAAGAAAATTAAATTAGCTAGCTCAACGGACAAATTTAAAAAGGACGCAAAAGAACTATTAACCTCAGAGTTACCCTCGCGAATTAAAACTTGAATCTAACTACGAAAAGTAAATTGTGAGTGAATGAAATCAGACTTTCTTAATTATCCGTAAAAAAATTGAAAAGGTTTAATATAAAATAAAAGAACAGAATTTTTAACCCAACGAAGATAATTAACAATCAAATTTATTATTCAAAATGGTTAAATTACAACTTGTGCATAAAAAAAACTGAACTGAAGGTTCTGGCCTAAATTAAAAACTGCACTTGATTCTAAATTACAATAGGACAATGCTATTTCCTATACAAAGCAAAAATTTTGTTTGTTCAGGAAGATAATCCTAAATATACCAATATCAATCCACGTGGTTTCAAATTAAAACAAACTAAATTAAGCGTGGACAATTTCTAGTAAATAATAAGAATGAAAAACTAAATGCAAGCACAATGCTTCTACTCACCCAAACGAGGTGATTGATAAAATAAAAATGAATCAGCAAAATAGAAAAACGGAAAAATTAACTCTTTAACTATAATGAGAGAAACAACTAAAAATATCTTCCTGCACAAAAATAATAAATGATCTTATATCTATAATGTGCACACATCAATATATTGACAATTATTACTAAATGAATTCCTTGATGGACTATATAAAATTCAATTTATATGAAAATTTAGAATATCAAAATGAATTACAAAATGGCATCAATAATATACAAAAATACGTCTACTCACGTTAACAGTCGACCAAGGAACTCTAGAACAAACTTCTACAATCGTTTTACTAACAAAAACGTACAACGCAAACGCACAATTCACCGACAAAATCTAATAGAATAGGCGTTAAACAACATGAGCAAACAATAGACATCTTAATGAATGGAATTAATTTAAAAAAACTTAACACTAAATAAATTAAATCAAATAAACTCTTTACCTAAAATTATACAAAAATAAAATCTAAATTTGTGAAAACTCTCGGTAAATTGATTCAGCTCGGAAGAAATTACACACATGCAACACAAAATACACTCGGCGGAAATGTGGGTTGCCTAACCACAGCAGTATATATACTGTTGTTTTTGCGTACAATTTTCGTAAAATTATTCACCATATGAACGCAATAAAGTATTAAATGATACATTCTTCGTTAGCTCAATGGTTTGCAATTATTGAAATAACGAACAGATAACATACCTTAATGAAAGGTGTACGACAGTAATTGAATTACCGACTTACGCCGCGGTGGCTGATCGAGTGAGAGTTTGGCGTGTGGCCCCTAGAGGGCGTGCATCTAAACTCCTGATCTTTAGAAAACCGACAAGAAACTGCAGAATAGTAAATGCAGCAACTGAGAAAATAGTTATAAATCAGGTGTGCGAAAATCCAAAGGTTTCCGTCAAAGAAATAGAACACACCACCGACATTCCTCAAACACCCTCCCATAGAATATTAAGAAAACTCCGGTATCATCCTTATAAAGTCCACATCAGTCAAAGGCTTCAACTAGGAGATGCAGAGAGGCGGTTGAATTTCTGACATTGGTATTTCAATTAAAATAACTTTATGTTTCTCTTGAATGTCTTGTGGTCGGATGAAATACGTTTTAAGAACAATGGGCTATTTAACAGAAATAACGCTCACCCTTGAGCGACAGGAAACCCCCACCTTCTTCAGGAAGATCGACACCAGGACCGTTTTGTCATTTAATATATGATGCGGTATTATCAGTGGAAGAATACTTGGATCTACTATCTCTGATAACAATTTAACGAATGAACGCTCTTTGAATTTACTTCAAGGGACATAAAAGATCTCCTAGACGATAGTCCGCTTAATCCAAACGTAAGCAGGTAGTTTCAAATGGATAGGTGCGTAATGCTTACGTTGTTTCAAATTACCTACATAATAGAGTTGGTAATCGGTGGATCGGTAATCGAGGTCCCATTTTATGGCCTACACAGTCGCCAGACTTAACTCCACTCCACTGGATTTCTGTCTTTGGGGTTACATAAAAGGTAAGGTGTATAAAACACAATTCAATAGTGTATAAGAATTGCAAGCTTGTGTTTTAAGGACATTTCACCAAATAAGTGAAAAAGTGGACGTATTTTAGAAATAGTTATTTGTATCACTAGGCCAGAAACTACAGTTTTACGGTTTCTGAGAAGAGGCGGTAGCCGAGGCCCACAAGTACGAATACTCGCAAAAGAGTTTCTGGCCGTGTGATATACAATGTTTTTCGGGCCGACAAATCTTAATTTTGAATTGAAATAGAAAAGAAATTTGACACTAGGGAGTTGACAGTACAAATTGGCACACATTCACATACCTTAGTATTTTACGTTCCAAGAATAAATCTTTTTCTGTAATTTTTCTTCTAGTTTAATATCTATTTATCAATAATAAGTGCAATGAAGACACTAGTTCATCTTAGCGTGGTTGAACAGTAGCTTAATGACAATTTATTACACATCTGTCATGTGAATCTAGTGTGGCCAACCTTTAGTGACATTTTTGCCTGCCTAGGCAGGAAAACAATAGTTTTCCTACTGCTTTTAAGTACTGCAAAATGAGTGTTTCTGGACGGAGGCGCAAAAAAGTTATTAATTCAATAATAAAAAGACTTCAGTTATATATCAATAACAATAAACAACTTTTTGAGTATTTGATTTAACTTGTAATGGCAAAATACTTTACTAATGTTATGTATCAATTCGTTTTGGTAATTTTTCTATGTATTTACTTCCAGGAATAAAGAGGTGTGAATCAAAAAATATGTGAATTATACTTATAAATTCGTTATTTCTCTAAGGAAACCTAACAAATTATACATCGGTGAAATCAGCAAAGCTATTTCTGCTACAACTAAAGGAACTTTTGTTAAAATCTCGAAACGGAAAGGAGTTACAAAGGTTTTACTAAGGTATTTGAATTCTATGTAGAAATGCACCTTAACAACGTCAAAATATTATTTTATATCTTGTACAATAAATTAGCTAGATGACAAAATTTAAATTATCGATTTTTAGCTTTTTCTCTCTAATGCACCCTGCGTTCAATTGTTTAAACTTGTTTTTGCTAATGAAAGTAAGCCTTGTCGTCATGCATATTTTGCCTCATTTAACCAACTCTTACTTACCGTTTACAAGATCCCAATGGTGAGCACACTGGGACAGCTCGTATAAAACCTCTTTCAGCACAGAGTCGATTCATGGCCGGAATGAATCTACATTGCATATTTTTGCAACAGATCACACTTTCCTAGCTACAAAAGTTTCACCTTTAACATAATGAATTGCTTTGTCTCTGAACATACCTTTGTAATAATTAACGAATTAATGTATTTCTGCTAATAACTGCAATAATTAAGAGGACCTAGATACTAGAACCTAGATACTCTCGTTTACCGGACGAGCGCTCTACCGATTGAGCTAGCCAGATATAAGCATATTCAAGCGACAAATCGATCTATGTCGATATCAGATCTTGAAAGGCCGGCAGGACGGCGGATATACAAAGATTGCAACCTTTTTATAGTATAAAATAATTAATGAATTAATGTATTTTTGCTAAAAACCGTAATAATTAAGAGGAATTTTTCCCAACAAAATTTTCCTCACGCAGAATTCGAGTTTATATACTCTCGTTTACCGAACGAGCGCTCTACCAATTGAGCTGGCAGAGCAAAGCTTAACAGAAATACATTAATTCGGTTATTATTTCATACTATAGAGAGCTTGCAACCTTTGCATACCTTTGTAATAATTCAAAAGAGCTTTTTAAAACTTTTATACCAGTTTCATTGATGAGCCGATATCAACATGGCCGGCTTAAATTACACATAAGTCTATACTAAACACCTGCTTTAAACGTTCATTAAATAGTTCTTCGAACATATTTAATAAGAAAAAGGAGTTTTTATTTCTGAATAGAAAACATCTTAAGCATTTAGGGACGTTTATAGGTAAGAATAAGAATAATGTATTGCGAACCAATTAGTTAATAAAGCGTGTAAATGTGTATTTTATTACCGTCTACAGCTCGATTCTTTTTATTTTTGAGTTAGATATGACGTCATATATCACGACCCTAAATTACGCCACGAGATTTAGATTTCGTCACGTCCCAAAAAAATCCATTCAACCTGTCCACGTCCGTCTCTGAATTGACTGGGTTGACCTTTTCGGGGGTAAATAACGTCCGTCCTGGACGGCGACGGGTGTCCGAAGGCCGGTATACGTATATATATATATATTTATAAACACGGCGTCTGTGTATACTCTTTAATAAAATACGAAATAATCGCAGACTGATCCCATAAATAAACGATCCGTAGCCGATTTGAATGTTTTAAAACGCATTTTGTTCTGAATGAAAGGTGAAGTGTGGGCGTATTTGTCCGTTCCCGTAGACCGTCGGTTTTGACACCCTAAAAGCCTCTGTATAATTCAGCGGTCGACAGCACAGTTCACTTAATAATGCATCCCTACACAGGTTTAGTGTTTAGACTGTTAAATATTCAGGCGTTTTCGCACTCGTCGCCTTTCGAAGCGCCTCTATCAACTTGTTAGATCGACGGAACAAACAAGAGAAGGTGAAAGAAATGCAAAAGAGCGTGGGGTACACGTGCGGGAATAGGCGTTTCTGTAAGTCCTCCAGTTTCCGAGATTGTCGTCAAAGCTTCTTCATCTTTAAAACACAATTGCGTTTTGGCATCATACATGAGTAAATCTATAAAGAAAAAATATTGTGAATTAAGTGACAGCTCTTCATTCTCTCTGTATTTTACGAAGTAATTATAGACTACATTATGTGACTGACCCTGTAACTGTATACAAAGTTACAGGGTCAGTCAGCATCAGGTCTAATTAGCTATTTTTTTTCTCTTAGTTGAATAACACCGTCATACCCAAAAAAATAATGAAAGAAGATAAATTTAAATTAAGAAAAATAAACTTCCTTTTACAAATACCAAGTTGAATAACACTCTAATCTGTACATAACATCATTGATTCTATACCAGATATTTCAGTAGAGAGTACTATTAAAACCAATACTAGTACCATATATTTATTTCCTTTTACCCAAGAAGAGATGATCACAGCACTATACAAGCTGAAAGGCAAACATACATCAGGGCCAGATGATTTATCTGCTGCAATACCTACTCAAAGAGTTCTCGAATTGTTATTGGCTTCCTTTGCATATTTATCTGGTAACCTGTCATTTTTGTATGGAATATTTCCGAACTACTTTTAGGTATCAGTAATTACACCGATCTGTAAAAAGAACAGCAGAATTCTTTTGTAAAATTATCGCCCCATATCCTTAACTACGAATGTCGGCAAGATTTTTGAATACTGCATGCTCTTACGATTAAACAACATCTTAGACAAACATGATATACTTAACAAAAATCAACATGGATTTAGAAGTGGAAAATCTACTTTAATAACTCTACTCTCGTTCTATAATATTATCCTAAATTGTGTAGATGAGAAATATATTCCTCTATCCACATTTTGCGATTTTAGTAAAGCATTCGATTGTGTTCAACACTCTCTCTTAATCGAAAAGTTGCACGGATATGGGGTATTCGGGTAATGCTTCGAGTTGGGTTTCCTCCTACCTTAAAGAACGCATGCAGTACGTCACAATCACTCACAAAAATGAACTTATTACAAAAAAATACAAATCTTTCTGCATCCCAGTTTTCCATTCAATACCTCAAGGATCTGTGCCAGGCTCTTTGCTGTTTAACAACGTTTACGAATGATATATATAATTTCGTTTCAGATGTTTTAATTTTTATGTACGATGATACCACATTAGTAGCAAGTGGAAACGATTTAGGTGAAACTGAAATAACTAACTACTTCGGCAATGGAAGTTTTTGCAAACAAACTTAGTCTTAATACAGAGAAAACCAGCTAAGTTCTGTTCCATACTTGCCAGCGAAGACAGAACATCACTTGCGATATCATTGTTAGTAACAACCGGTCGCAATAAGAGCACAAAGCAATTTTTTTAGGCGTAACTATTCAGGACAAACTTCAATGGGTGAACACTGTGACAAGTGACCGACTAGTCAGTGTTATTATTATAAACATTGGTCAACTATAAACTTTTAGCGTTTTGACTATTTGAATCGACTACAGTATATCTCTCTCTGCTGAAAGGAATTTATGGTTTGTCGCTCATGTTTCGATGTTCACCTAAGCAAATGATAGTGTGATGACTTCATGAACCACATCATGCGTGGTAATGTACAATTAACTCAAAAATAATGACCTGAGCAGCTACAAGCAAATTTTCTAATACTAATTTAATGCATACCCTTCAGGGCATGCGATAAAGACGGCGCAATCTTTTCAGTTTACGTAGAGATTTACATTCGCAGAATTTGACCTTTGTAATTTCCACTAAAGAATTAAATATAAAAATAATTCTAATTTTTAATTTTCTTGTTTATGTCGAAATTTATTTTACTCACCTATTCCTATTGTTTTCTTTAATATTTTAGTAGTTTAGTAGCGATTTATTTTGTAGGTAATTATAGTTTTGATGACTTTTATTTCAGATATATTAGGGTGTAGGTACCTTATACAATTTATTCCATGAAGGAATAAATATCAACATGTTAACATTTCTTTTTTACCATTACAAACGTTCAAACCCAGATTACTAATTCAGTTACTTACAATGTAAGTATTAAACGTAAGAGTATTGTAAAACGAGAGATTTACTTGCTTATTTCTCATTCAATTGAAGGGACAAGCTTTCTATGATAAACTCTCTAGAAGAATAAAATAATCTTACACATTATTTGTGATAATAGGTTACTGAAACAATTTAAAAAATAGATTTTTTTTTGTTAAATTTTTTAATATTTTAAGTCAAAGCAACTTATTTGTGCCGCCATAAAGAGCAATAGAAACAAAACATTAAAAAATAATAATAAAATAAGGGTAACAATTTGTTTTAAAGTGAGTTTCTCTATTTTTCAAATGTTTTTTTTTTTAATACAGATTACCAGTTGACATTTATAATTAATTGGATAGATTACTTTACGCATCCACATTAAGAAATTCTACAAAACTGAACCTTTAAAGTTTTTGTATTTTGTAATAAAGTAATAGTTCAAGAAATCCATTTCTTCAAATAGTCGTAACACTTTCAAAAGAATTTCTTACTTATCTAATATAATTAAATGCAGACCACATTCTGTATTTGCGCAAATTATACCATATAAACACCGCGAATGATCGATGGCTAAAGTAAAGAACAAGAGAAAGGCCTACATCAGTAGAGAAATAACAAAAGTTATTCACAAACGGTTTAAATTCATAATTTATTTAAAATCACATGATTACATGTTCCGACCCATGAGGATCATCTTCACATCTACGTAATCTACAGTAATAGGTCAGGATGATTTACAGTGGTAGATATGTTGAAAATAAAAATTTATTTATAACTTTATTATAAAAGTAAAATATTGGTTTTTCATTAAGCGTAATGATATAGTAAAATAAAATAATACACAATTACTTCGTATGCATTTTAATTCCTTAAAATAACAACTTAGACTTCATTTTACTGGTTTATCACACTCTCTTAATTAAAGGCTAATTAATGTGTTACTTTCACACTAAAATTATAATGTCGAAACATGTAATCATCTTATTTTAAGTAAAATACAAATGAAGGGTGCACGGGAATAACGATCAAAGTCCGTATTTATACATTAAGAGATAAATGAATTTTAAAGTTTGCCACTTTGAAGGTTCAATACAAACTACATTATAGCAACTTTGTTTTCTACGGACTACGGACTGTTTTTGAAACAGTTTGAACGCGCATTATTATAATACTGAGAATTTCCTACAAAATGGCATCCTTATCTCATTTTCACACCCTTGCACCCTTCAAATTTTAACGGTTTATGGACTTTTATTTCCCAACTGATATCTACACTGTTCTTTGGATAAAATGCAAAAAACATATTTATTGGTTTCCATATACTAGATACTATTATTTACTGTGCCAGTGCTGATGAGCTGTCTGGTTTGCTGCATCTTTATCTTTACATCGATATATTGGATATCTTGTCTGGCACCTTAAATTTGCTGTAATTCTGATGATCACAAGAGGAAATCCAATCCAAGATTAAAGGAGATGTATATCAACTGGTACTATACACTCACCTATAAGGTTAAATCAATTTCTATAGACTGGCACATGAGCATATTTTTGTGCAAGGCATCTTTTACCCACTCACAGTAAATTTATAGTGAGAATAAAAAAAAAACCCGACTGTAAAACCAAATTACACAAACTGGATACAATTTTGCTACCACAACTAATTCATTTTTATAGCCACAGAAAGACATAATAAATGAAAACTACAACATGAAATTTAGTAAAGTGAACACGAACATTTGACGACTACAGCGAAAGGAAACAGAAACGCTTTCACGTCTGGGGAAACACGCCAATAAGAAACAACCGAACAGCATTAACATCGAATGAACGAATAACTGGCCGCTTTTAAACAGAAAAATGAAGATCAAACGTCAATTTATCAAGTCGGCGTCGCTAGTAAAGTTCTGTTGCAGGAGAGGGCCTGTTTCGGACGCCGTGTAAGCAATAACGACGCCACAATAGAGACGGCAGCCGCGGGCAATAGACATAAAACAGAGGAATGAGGAAACAAATGAAATAACGAAGCCTCCAAATCCGATTGGTGTGTTTTAGGCCGGGAGTGGTGTTACTTCGGACATGCGAGGAGGCGAGCCATCCTCCCTCCATTCTCCGGCGTCCCGACGCGCGTACAGTCAATACGTTAATACATAGTCGGTGTCACGTCACTAGTGTTGTCCCGAATATCTTGGTCGAAGCCCAGAAACGGTTGACGGAATTCGCTTCACCGCTTAACTCGAAATGAAAGCTTGGTACCTGATAGTACCTCTCTTATCTGTCTTTGCTGTTTAGTTTCTTTTTGTTTTTCGTAATGGCGTATTGTACGAGTGGGCTTCAATAACACTACTAAATTACGTTTGGTTTGCTTCCAAATTAAAAATTTTCTATTTACGGGTTGATTTCCTAAGTGCTGTTATAAATGCATTTCTTTAGTCGGCCGGTTTTTTTTTTTTTTTGCAATTACAAAAAGGAAGCAGTTGGCCGAAGTTTATATCACGCATGTTTCTTGAATTGAATTTCCGATGTTGTCTAATAAGCCATGAAAGATGTAACTCTGTAAATTTGCAGAGGGTGTGCATCACCAAGTGTGCAAGCTGTGGATTGCGTTCTGGACTACTGGAATTGTATGATGTCAGATTATATAATATATACTCAGATTAATAATCAATTGCCTGCAAGTATTTTATGCAGTTTGTAAAATTAATATCTCTAATCCAACAATTATATTCTTGTTCTAGGCGAAAAGGAATTATAATAACAATATATACAATGCCTACTCATCTGATAACTAAAATCTATCATGTTTCTTTTCTATTCATACCGATTTTTTAAATCGAAAGCATCAGAAATGTAAATTATAAAAGTTCATGACAGAGCTCATATCAAAAGAAAAAAAAGAATGAAAAAAGCATGATAAAATCAAAATCAAATAAAATAACATAGTTCTTGGAAAAGTATTTAGGAAAAAAATATTTCGCGGCCCGGTATTTATCAATCAGTAATTCAAAATTCCATGCGACGGTAATAATTGATTAAAAGTTTTAAAACATTTGTTGCACTACATATATCGCGAGCAATTAACTGAAAGATCGATGTGGATATATTTGTAGGGTTAGACAAGAGTAGAAAGTAGGAGTGTTGCCGTTGATAGCGATAGCATATAGATGAATGAGTATCATTGTATATCTGACACAATCACCAGCAGAATAGCATGCTATTTCCGTTTTTTTAACTCATAGAAATCATATTTCATCTTCTGTTTTTATTTGCAATCGTTAAGTCGGAAAGCTGCGTTCTCGTTATACTCGCAGTGTAAGTTACATAACAATTAGCTTACAAAATACGTACATTTATATAGAGTTTATATCACATATCTACGTAAAATAACTATAATTCGCATGATTAATGCGCAATGAAGGGATTCTACACACTAATGAAATGATCCTTTTACAATCTAAGAATATTAGGTGTGTGTTTATTACTATAGGGTTTACCTCTGCTCATTTTTTCTGTAGAAGAAATAACGTAGTATTCCATTCATTGTCACTCCACACTTAAGGTTGTAATATGTTTAATATATTTTGTATGCGACGATGACCATATGCATATTTACCAAAGAGTAAATATTGCTGCTATTCGTATAAGTATTCACTTCGAGGGTTAAAGCGCGCGATTGCTGGTGTAAATAGATACAAAACATATTATATCTATATATTATTATATCAATTATATATACAAAATTTGCCAAGACTTAAATATTTATTCTCAATTTTTACAGACTTTTGAATTCAATCTAATTTCAAAACATCAACAAATATCTCCGCGGGGTGAGTTTACTTACTAGATAGAAAATATATATCCAACGTCAAATTAATCTGACTATCCCGTCAAAAGGACCATCATTTCTTTTTCCTTCCTAGATGTTGCAGAAAAATCATGGTTTCCGCTGCGGATTCTATCTTACAAAGAACCTTCACTCTATATTTTCCCGTCAAAAACAGCATTTGGCCAAATAAATCCTCTGCTATAATCGAATCTTCATAAGATATGTGGACCTGTTTACTTAAAAAATAAGCTATGCACAGCATTTATTCCCCAAAACAAAAATTTGATGAATTTTTAATTTTAATTTCTCTCCCCATTTTCAGATGAAAAAAATATAAGTTTTTTTGATTAAAACATCTAACCTTTTTAATTCCAAATCCCAAATTTCATTCAGCTGTTGCATCGATTCCTCACAATATTTTCTTTTTTTTGTTTCTCTGTACTTGTTGATCAATTTTAAGTTTTTTCGAACATTCCTTGTTTCCTATACTTTATTAAGTAAATCTTTGAATTATTGCAAAATAGACGAAATATGCGTTTAAATTTTCGTGATTATCCTACCTACTTTGATAATCCACTTAATCTTTCTTTCTGCTATAATCTTTTCTCTTCTTGTAAAAAGATTGGTAAGTTTCGTATTTCTAGCAATTTAAATAATAAGTATTTTTGCCTTGCCTTATTATTCTTTCTTTATGTCTCATTAAATGCATATTTTTTCCTTGTCGCTTTCCCACCTTTTAGATTTCTTATTATATTCTTCCATTCCCATATCTCTTTTTCTTTACCGTTAACGATTGCCTCTCAGTGGTTTTTACTTACATCTTTTGTTTCAAAAATGTTTCCCATTGGTCTCTACATAACAATACCCATACCCTTGATAGACAATGTAATTTCAGAATCAGATTCACATGCAAATTCAGAAAGAGATCCAAAATATTTTAATTTGTTTTCTAATTAGTTAAAATTCATCACGCGGGTCAATTTTTTTTAAATGGGAGTACCAGTCAAGCAATATTTCATAAGTCGCACTTTGTCTTGGTTTCCAATGCGACCATCGGGTACTTTCGTAGCTATCCTGCTATACTTTGTATTATTGTCAGCTTTTCTGTTCTTATCTCTTTTTGTATTCCAAATTCAAAACATCCATCACAGAGGTTAATTTTCCAATCTGGTGTTACAGTAGGTAGCTAAAATTTTCACGTCCGGGACATCTGAAGATTTGCCTCCCTTCGTTGCCAAAACACAGGGACAATCTTAATTCTAAAATTTTTAATACAATTGGGCTCCTGAGTGCTGCGCCCGTAGATGTTCTTCTAGCTTTTACTTAGCTACGCCACTGGGTATAATAGTGTTTTTTTATAAACCAGGTGAAAATCATCCAATCTAAATGAAAGGAAACGATTACTATACTACGCAAAAAAATAGATTAGATTTTCTATCAAGACTTCTTCTTCCTACGAATTTCGTGTCGTAAGTTTTCCAGTTGCTCCGCAGAAGCGTATTTAATTATTTTGCTTGCAGTTAATGGCCGATAAAAATTATTGCGGAAACGAAATTCTTTTGTCATTAAATCACCGTTAACTATAAGCAACAACAAAATACTATACCCGGGTCTACGACGTTACAATAAATCGTACCAACAGTCACCATTCTCTGTACGTTCGTAGCCATGGCAACGCGTCCAATCACCAGCGTTCGTTAATGACATTTTGTGTTGAACAAATTGCGGCCGTCTGTACACGAATGGCGTCACGATAAAATGCCACATTATCATTAACAATGCGCCACCGCACCAGTGTTGTGTAGCGGGTCCGAGTCGCATTTCGCAAACCAGGAAATATCCATTCGATCATTTCATGCACTGCTTTGGTAACGATTTGCATAGCAATGGTCGATATAGTGCAGCCATCCGTTTCTGTGTTCCTTTTATTTTCATTTTTTTTTTTTGTAAAAGCTCTGCTTGGAACCGCGCAAAGAGCATAACACTGGCCCACCCACGATTCTCTTTTTAATATTCTGACAGGAGGTTAGATTGACAGTTAACAAACCATAATGCTCAACCCGAATTCGAATCGACCAGTTTTTACTTTCGTTTTTGATTGGGTTGTGATGAACATTTGGAATCTTAATGTAAGGTTTTTTAACGATTTTTTGGCTAACATCGGTTTTCCAAATAACTTATGATTGGTTTTATGTTTTCTATTTTCAGGTTGGGCGATACGATCTATTCGAAAGGGGGCAATACATCTGACCGTCAACGAATTCGTTTAATACATATAAAGAACTATATTGATTGAAAAATTTATTCTTAGTTGATTATGTAAATTATGTTTCTTGAAGATAGCGCTTTTTTTCACAATTTAATGAAAATTTTACTAAATTTACAACTTTTTGTATTCAGTAGCTACACAACTGATATTAAATTCTTTACAAATAACATTTAATGTTATTATGTATAAAATGTAAATTTTTAATGTATAAATTTATAATTTTGTGGTGGCTTGTTTTAAAATATAGAATTACAAATGCATTAATATTTCTGAAGAAGACAATAAAAAAATGTCGAAACTGTTTAAAAAAAGGACTTAATTTTTAGTAAAATTTTATTAAATGCTGCAAAAAAGCCGCTATCTCAAAGAAAGAAAAAAAAACATAATAATTATTAGTACCATTAAATACATTGCACTAGAGATTTTGGTTCAGATATACCATATGTAGCAACAACCGGCCCGTGGGCCGGATCCGGCCCGCTGTCAGATTTGATCCGGCCCCGGACATTTTGAAAACCCAATGGAAAAAAAAAAATATTAGACTACTTACTCATACTCACTCCAAATGAGAAGCAGTGATATGGGGTTTGGGCGCTTGCTCCTGCGGAATCCAAGGGAGCGAGCAAGCGCAGTGGCGGCGAGCATCAAAAAGTGAGGCGGCCAATCAAAGCCTTGACGTTTGCCGCCTCACGGCGCGCCAACAAAAGATTATAGCTTCTCAAATTTTCACACTAGATGATTCTAGATCATTCCTCATTGGCCTAATAAGCGGGGATGGCTCGAACTTTAGTTCAGTTCTATTTGAGCTCCGAGGTGATAACTTCGACAAGCGATATTCTTAGCGAACTGCGCTAGTGCCGTCAATTTCTTTGTGACTTTGTGTGGCATTTGAGTGCTTACTATTATAGTTTGTTATTAAGTTTAATTAATGATATCTGATATCTATCGCGAAACAATTGAAACTACTTTAAAAATACGCTATTTTTAACGCGGCCCTCGCACGTATTTGCACACTAAGTTTGCCCACAACATGTCAAAGTTGCCCATACTGAGAATACAACCTTCAGGGTATGCGGACGTAAACTCCAATCATATGCTATTATAGGCAAATTTGAAACAGGAAATACCAACAAAACCCAACGACAAAAATAAAAAGAAACACGATACTAACACACAGAACTTTTTAACAAAACGTATAAAGCAAATAGAAGAAGAATTAAATAAGAGAAATTGACACTACTATGCGGAAGGAGACAT